>JABFOV010001828.1:0-22817 GCA_022817685.1 Aradophagus sp. ZL-2020 | reverse complement strand
GCATTTAACTGTGTTTTACTCTCAGTTTTATTAATGGTTTTTGTGAAATCTAATAAAATTGTCGTTGAATGTTAATAAATGTTTCTTCTTCCTGAGCTGAATTCACATCGAATTTTGCTGATTATTGTCTATTTGGAATTTATCAGCATTAGCAATTAAATCTGAATTGTATTGACTACCCATATAAAAGTTAATTGTCACGCGAATTGTTGGATTAATAATAGTAAATACATAGTCAACTCAGTGTACAACTTGAGCAGCACTTACGAGAATGTATTTCTATATTTCTGATGTAACGTACAATCACTGGATCTTTATTGTAACCGACTTATTTAAAACATCGCATTATTTACTCACTTGTTCATGTATATATGTATACATAAAAAAGGCAACCATCTAACTTACAATGTATAAAATATAATTTCACTTTTCAACTTTTATTCGAGATGAATTTGTTCATTAAAGACTTGGATAAAAACAAAATAAAAAATATCAAATTATTTTATCATCAAAGAATCCAGACGTAGAAAAATGTTTACAATAAATGCTTGCCTTTACTTTAATTCCTGCTGAACAATTTGTACATTTGATCAATGGGCAATGTTCCCATTTGATATCAATATTGAATTAGCATTCGTAATTCGGATTTAGATAGTATTTGGCATGGACAAAGTTACAATCGAAAACCATTAATTTTTAAATGAGAAACAGCGCATATTGTTGACTAGAATTACATGATCATATTTCGTTTTCAAAGAAAACAAGGTCGGAAACAAAGCATCTCGATGCAAATGGCGTTTCACACGCATCATCAACACTATCAGCTGATCGCTGATGTATCAGTGGACCAACAACAATTCACCGGAAGTTTCCAATATCTTGTTCTTTTTACTGAATTAATGAAACTTTCAATACAAATTGACAAGTTCGAATTATAATACAAATGAATTTTACCAAATATCTTTTTTATGTTAAATACGCTTTTATGTCTGTTAACATTTTAACAAGCAATTAGCAATTGAAATTAGAAATTTCAATTTGTATTTTAATGTGAATTTTTAAGAAATAAACAAATTTATGTTTTATTTTCTAAATCTGACTTTATTGAATAATTTCATTTAAATTTGATTCCTTTTTTATCAGCTTTAAGATGAATACTGTTTTGACTCTTTTCTCTGGCGTCGCATATTATTTTCAGTTTTCTTCTTTTATTCCTTAACACGTTTATATCAGCAGTCCGCAAAGCATATTTGTCCGCAAGTTGTTTTAATTCCTCGCTTTTCAAGCAATTATGTTTTTGATTAGCGCGCACGTGCAATCAGTTTGGCATTGTTCGTTGTTGAATGTAAATTGAAAAACGTTGAAACCGGCACAACGGAGCCATGAATCTTACATTTCTGCGATATATAAATGCGGACAAACCATATTACACGTATATTTAAAACAATTCAAAGTCGGCAATTCGTCTGGCCTGCGTCATTTTTGCGAGCCAATGAAAAACAGCTATAACTGTGCTTTTGTTACCTTTTAATAGACAATTTCTATACGATACACTTTATTTATCATATTTCTTATAACATTATTTATTCAATCAAATTCAAATATAAATTCGTCTTTATATTTTTGCAAATTCTTAATGATGCAGTTACAGTTTCTTTATCTTTGACTGCAGCAATCACTGTTCTCAATGCCAAGAACCTTTTTATTTGCTTCGTACACTAAAACCATTCTTTTCCTTTCTTCTCGTCTTTTACATTTTTATATTTATATGTAAAAGATTATTAGTCATTGATATTTATATATATATATATATATATATATACATTTCTTGATTTGTTGATCTTGGCATATCATAATGAAATCGATAACACATGTGCAATGAGCATCAATGTGATTCCTTCTTCCATATGTATTTCATTATATAGACAATAATTATTTATGATTGCTTTATTGACAAATTTTATTGCAACTAACAAAGACAATCAAAATGATCATTGCTAAAATATTATAGGTTGATTTTGAATGTTGAAATTTGTCATGCAAAAATTAAACAAAAATGTAAAAAAAATTGTTAATTGTTAAGTATTTGTAATAATTGAAATAATCAATTTCATTGAATAATTCTAAAATAATATTCTGAATGAGTATTGAACTTGAATTTTTTTAATGTAAATTCATAAAATTGGTTAAATTTTTTTTTATAAATTTCCAAAAACAAAAAAAAATATCAAAATTCAACTGGTTTTTATTAAAAATGATTTACGCTTCAAGCATTATCGCGATTATTGATTTAATAAAATAATTCCGTATTCAGCGTATCATTGTGATTAGATTACCACAAGATGCATATTCTCCGAGGAGTAAAAGCCTGATTATTGGAACGATGCATGCGAGTGGATGAAAAAAAGGCCGATTTAAATTGTGTTTATGTAATTTTAACGTCCATGCATGACGCGAAGTAAAAAAGGATTCCGGGTATCAGTTCAACATGGGCGTCGTCGTATAAAACGAGCGTAATTGCACGCCATCAACTGGATTTATCTTCTTTTTTATTTTTCGTTATGACAGAATTTTTACTCGACAAAGGGCACTTTTTATCTAAATTCTTTCGAAACGCGCTTCAAAAGTTGTAACATCGCTTTTATAAATAGTTTTTGTACGATACCCTTCGCCATTTTTTTTTCTCTTTAGTTTACTGTTTAAAAAAATCACATCACAGGAATCGCTTACTAGTAATAACATTGAATCAAAGCTTTATATTTTTATGAGAATTTGTTAATTTTTGTGTTTTGTATTTTAATATAGCGTACAAAAATTTCATCAATCGATAAACTGAATAATTAATTTCATTATCCATTCACAATTATTTGTTGAATTATTTATATTCATTTACAATTCTACTCATTTTTTTATTCATTTTATTTTAACAAAGTAGCTTGTTGATGAGATATGTGCAAAAACCTACTGACTTAATTCAAAAATCATGTATTCATTTTGAACTTGAAAAATGTGAATATAAATGTTGAAAACAAAAAACATGGCTTGAAGCAAAAGTGTTAACAGTATTGATTTTTAATAAGATAAAAGATTTATTTCTGATATTACACTTGAAGAAATTTTAAATCCAAACATAATATGAACGTAAATATAGAAAACATAACATACAAAACATAAACATACAAAACATAACATCCGAATCATGATGTAAATATAAACAGAGAAAATATATCCAAAATATAGTGTAAACGTAAACACAGAAAACATAATAATAACAAGAACATAAACAAAGAATGTGAAACTGTAATAAACATTTGTTAAATATTTATTTCTATGTTTGTGTGTCATACGTTGCACGTGGCATTTGCCTTGTAAAAACTCGAAGCATCGTTTTCAAAAATGACAGTCCTAATTGAAGTGCGCGACGAAAAGTGTCCCACTTTATGAATTGACATCAACGTCGATAATCGAAATGGCTATATCGTTGATTCGGTCACGTGCATTTTTAATAGTAAATAAGCAAGGTTTTTCTCGCCAATACGCCAAGGTAAGCTACTTGTTAATTCGTGCCAGGCGCCGCTATCGGGCCGATCTCCGCTGAGATTTGATTGCATTTAATTGATATTCAGCTAAGCATCTACCGCTTTTCCGTTCGGGCCTCATCTCGGCGAGGAAAAGCTTCATTCTTGCGCTCACAACGCAACGCTTAAAGCCAACTTGTCGAATAAGAATTAAGCAAGCAGATCAATTTTAATTGATAAAGTTTCTTTTTCTTCCATATACTAGGCAGAAGATTCCAATGACTTTTTGTCAACGAATCCGAATTTAGGAGAGTTTTGAGCAAAATTACTTCTACTTTTTCTGCAACTGTGAAATATATCACAATATTTTTCACTTTTTTCTAGTTTTTGTGCAGAAGATATATGCAACAAATTCGTAATGTTTTTTTTTTTAACAATGAATTTGAATCATTTCAATTAATATCAATTTTGTCCATCAGAAATCAAAATTATAGAATTAAACATTTCGTCAACAATGTTAATATTCGAAATTACAATTTGTTTATTTTATTTTTTTATTTAAATTCAACATTAAATATTTTCGTTCATTTATTTATTTTTTTATCTTTTGTACAACAAAAACAAAAATTCTTTTATCCAACTTGTTGCGTTTGGATAACACGTATAATTTAGGATAATTGTGCCATGATTGAGCATAAATGAGGTGAAGGCAATTAAAGGAATCAGATTCCGAAAAGTGATCCATTTTTTACTTAAAATACTTAAAAAAAGAAGCAAAATTATGTAAACAAATGAACAAAGTTTAGTAAAGTAAGATTTGAATTTTAAAAGATACGATTTTTAAAAAGACACAATAATAAACATTACAGTGATTCTTCATGTCTAATTTCCAAGAGCTTGTAACATTTTAGATTACAGTTTCTATTGATGAAATTAAAACTTAAAGATAATCCAGCTAATATTTGATAATGGGAAAACGGTTTGAGCAATTGAACTAAATCTTAAAAAATCACCTCAAGTTTTGATAGATAAAATAAAGCAATCCTTTGTTTTATGTCTCTATTTTATAGACAATGTATGGTGTCACCACTGTAATATCTCCACGATGTCTCTAATTAGCTTGCTTATTATGAGATACAATTTAATGAATGTAAAAATAATTGCAAAATGTTTAGCATGGTTGGAGTGAAAGGTGATGCTAATAAAAGATGAATCTGTATGTTTAGACTGAGAGCGAATACTCGGTGGAAGAACAATCGAGGCTGACAGGCGATGGAACGGTGGAGGAAGGTTCGCCGGAGGATGACGCGGAGTACCTGGGGGAATATCCGCCGTCGCCCGACGGTGGCTACGGCTGGGTTGTCGTATTCGCTTCATTTATGTGCAACATGATCTTGGACGGAATCGCCTACACCTTCGGTGTCTTCCTCGGCGAGTTCGCGAGGTACTTCAACGAGGGTCAGGGGAAAACGGCCTGGGTCGGCTCCCTCTTGTCCGGAATGTACCTCAGTGCTGGTAAAATCTTCTAATCAAATAATTAGATTAATCCTTTAATTATTCTAGTAATAATTTTTCACTTATATCGTACATCATTTATATACGCTTTATATATACAACTTTACATCCATTTTATATACAATTTATATTTGTTTTTATACATTATTTTATCATTTATAATTTCATTGCCACTTTGCAGTCATACACCATTGATTACCATTAATTTGTAATCAAATGTAAATCCGACTACATTTCATACATACACTCTTGTCATCAGGTCAGCATTTTTCATGTCATTTAGTAAAGTGATGGTGGACTTTGCAAATAAAGTGATGTCGGTTTTAATTATATTAAAAAGATGCGACCAGTCGCCTTTCGCCGCGGCGAGGAACGTTGCTTCAGCTGAGAGTGTCACAGTCGATTTCAAGTTGAAGAATTATCGCGACTAGAAATAAAATAGTTTTCTGTAAAATCTATTAACTCTTGGCCAACATCCAGCCAGCGACATCTTGATTTCGAGATGAATTCCATTACATGGAAAAAGAGTCTCTTTTTTGTTATCAATTCAAAACATGAGATTAAATTTATTTTAAAACATTTATGAAATATATTTAATGTTCGATTCGCGACAAACTGGGAATATAAAAATTGTTGACGTTTATTTATATACTTTTTACAATATTACTCACGCAGAGGATATTTCCAATGTTGTTTGTGTGAACTAATTCATAAGTTTTTGTCAAACTTTTTTTTATGTTTTTCAGGCAAATATTATGAAAAACAATAGTAAAAAATGTTTTTAAACAACTGGTTATAAAATTGGGAAATATTTTCTTTTTTTACTCTAATTACTATTTAAATTACGTCAGTACAATAAAGATTTTTGATACCTCAAATTTAATTTCTTTTTACGTTTTTTATTTTTGACATTGTAATTTTTATGTTAAAAAAGGACAAGAAAATGCACCCAAGTTATTTCATTATGTATTTTTTTTCAATATGTCTAAAAAAATATAACGTTTTTAAGGACAAAGAGTTTGTAATCAAGTAATTACAGATCTTTGAATGATTGAATTGTTGAAGCAAATGTCCGAATCGATCTTATCTGCGACAGTTTCGGGGCGCGAAATGCTTTTAAAATACTTAAGGTATGAATAATGTTCTCAATCAGTCATCCGTTATCAATAGACATAATACGCTTGTACTTTACACTGCGAAAAATGAAAACATTTCAAAAAGAAACGTGTCGGTTTGAGTACAAACAGACTTTTATTTATTCATTTATTTATCTTGTTCAATGTTTGAAATCCCTTTGAATAATTTAATTAATTTACAAAATTGCAGTCTTAACGCGCAGGACAGTTACTAATGAAACAATTTCATTAGTTAAAAAAAAATTCTTCTTTGATTGTACAATGTATAGAAGACTGTTTAAATAAGCTTTAATGAATTAATTAATTTTATAAATTGTGTCTTAATTAAAAAAAGTTTCAAGACATATTTTCTAAAAAAAATAATGATCATAATCATAATAATAATACATTTTTCTTTATAATTTTACATTTGACTTTATTTATTTACACTGATAAAACTATATTATGGAAAATTATATATATTTTGTTGTCTCAACGAAATCATTGTAATTGAAGTCACAATAATATCGTCAAAAACACTTTGCGTATTTTAAGAAACATGTTTCTCATATTGTAACTTATAACCTGTCATAACAAGTAATTCGACGCAACAGGTTTGGCCTACCTGAGTTGTAGATGGCGCACTTTACATATGCCATCTTTATAAATGATAATATAAATATATATATGCCAATTATAAATGATAATATAAATTTTCAAATTTTGTATTTATATTCTATCGATTACAATACTAAATAAATGCCTCATACATTGTAGAATAAGGATTTCTCGGTGTATATTCTTTAATTATTTTGAAAAAATGTACAAAAATCGGAGAAATAATTTAATTCAATATAATTTTTCCCAAGTTTGAATTTGTTGATAAAAAACGTTGGCATATTCATGCACATAGTTTTCTGTAAATTATTTGATTTCCTGGAATTACAAATAACTGACAATCAAGATTATTTTTCAATACATTTTGCCAGGTTGACAGTCGCAAAGGCAATCAGGTGGTTAAATTTATAATCGGCAAATGATTTGCGCAACAATTGTCGAAACATGGCGAAAATCGTTGAGCAACGTTTTTTCCACCCGGACGTGTTCGCGTCGATACTTACGCGAACGGTCGATCGGGGACCTCCGTCGCGGTGCAAAAATAGCTCACTTTCGAATGCAATAAACTCGTTATTTATTCTAACCGAAACAACAACCTTTATCCGCAGCCGGGACGCTCAAAATAAACCAAGTAATGTGATTTACCCAGATGAAAAGCGCTTATTGTTTCCCTCCTTCGATCTCGCTTCAGTTTATTGCAATGGCTTTATTAGCAATTCTAGTCGACACAAATGAACGATTTAGTTGTTTTTCAGTGAAATATCATCTCTGATTTCACGCGCAGAAAATTTTAATTTTAATGAATTCCAAGTGTAAAATGTGTCTAAAAAATTTAATTCCTTTTAATGTAGGGACACAATGTCTAATATAATTTTTTTCTTAAACGATTTTGCAAAAACAAGTCTGTTTTAATTTCATTTTTAATTAAAATATGTAACTTATTACAGCAAATTTGATTGATCTTTGATTTTTCAATTTTAAATTCATAATGCCTGCAAATTTGTTGTAATTTGCTTTTGTTGTTATTGTTGTTATTATTTTAGTAATCTTTTATTTTCTTTTTTTATTTTTGAACAACAAATTTTAACTGAAGTTGGATGTTAAACATGTTTTTAATTAAAGTTTTTCAACTTTAGATTAAAAGGTATTTTTGTATGTATTTTTGTGTATTTTGTATTTTGTGGATTAGATTAATTGATCATTTTTATTTTAAATATTTTTGCATATTGGGCGCATTGCCTGTTGAGACAATAATAAATAAATAAATAAATAAATAAATAAATAAATACACTTAAGTCGCTTTCAACTTGTTATCATTTACTCCAAAATGATTCCAAGAAACGAAAGGATAAATGGCAGGGAAGACAAATAACACGAACGCAGCAGTACAATTTTTGTTGTTCCTATTTGTTTCCTTTTTTTTCCTCTGTCTTTTTTTTTACAATATAATTGAACGTGCTTTACAAATTGCAGGACCTGTTGTAAGCGCTCTGACGAACAAGTATGGCTGTCGTCCAGTTTGCATAGCCGGCAGTTTTATAGGAGCGGCCGCATTCGTGTTGTCAACATTTTCAACGTCCATCAATCAGCTGATGCTCTCGTACGGCGTTATGGGAGGTGAGATGCTCGTTCCATATCTGTCAAAAATAGACGCCTTCCAGGAAACGCATTGTCGGAGAAAATGCTTTGCTTGTTTTAGTTGAAATTCAGCTAATCCAATGGATGTGATTTGGTTGTGTACCGAGAACATGGCTTTTATTGTATCAGAGATGTGAAGTTGAATTCATTTCATCTGTAATAATGAAATGTTTTTGCTTGAATTGTTAAAGTTGTATTCAATTATCAAAATATAGACTAAATTTAGGAAATTGGATTTGTGTTTATAATAATGATGAAAATTAGCTTTTCAACTTTTTTTTTATTTATAACTTATCAAATTATATAGTTATTATTATTAACTCATGTTTCATTAAAATATTTTAAATATTGAGAAATAGAAACATTTTGATACAACATAACTTCTTGTACATCTATAAGCTGATATTTATATTACAAATTAATTCGATTTTCAAAGTCATAAAATGTAACTATTAAATCGTTGAGGGAATGTAATTTTTTCAAGGCCAAAGTCGACTGAATTTGAGTCATGACGGCGTTATATTTATATTTTGATGATACAGGCGTAATGCGACCGTCGCAATACTTGCGTACACAGGAAAGTTCAATAAACTTCCCTTCCGCGCTCGCGCCAGTGCAATTCTGGGGTTAACGCGTAGAAGCGCGCTTGACCAAATACGTGGCTTGTCGAATTGCGCGTTCGCAACAATAAAACAATTGCGTTGAATCAAGTGATCCGCATCACGCCATTGAATCACAATTCCAATAAAAATTACATTCATTTGTGGCTTCTTCAATCATGTTGGAAGAAATTGCATTTAAAACAAAGTGCTTGAAAATAATTTACAATACAATTTCGAGAGTCAATATTTTATTAATAAATAAAAAAACGATTTAAAATTTGTTTTAGTCAATTTTA
Source organism: Aradophagus sp. ZL-2020 (assembly GCA_022817685.1). Lineage (NCBI taxonomy): Eukaryota > Metazoa > Arthropoda > Insecta > Hymenoptera > Scelionidae > Aradophagus > Aradophagus sp. ZL-2020. The sequence continues at coordinate 13,515 of JABFOV010001828.1, read as the reverse complement.
ACACGAAATAGATATCTAAAATTTTTCTTTTTTTTATCGTAATTTCTTTATGATTTCTTTACTAATATTAATAATAAATTTTACACGAAGTATGCAGAAATAATAAAATTATTATCCAAAAATTGTTCACTTTGCAATTAGATTGTAAGTTGATAATGAAAAAAATGTAAAGCTAAAATTGTATGTTTTTAAAACAATCTTAATTTTAAAATTCAAAATAATTTTGATTTTTCAAGTTTAACGAAAACAAAATTTGTTTTTCATTATTATCTTTTTCTTTATATGAAAAAAAAAAAGAAAACAAATACACGTCGATTACTAATTAACTTGTAATTAATAAAATAATTAATGTTTCAGGTATTGGGTTTGGTATGATATACCTGCCAGCCGTGGTGTGCGTTGGATATTATTTTGAAACAAAAAGATCATTGGCGACAGGGATTGCGGTTTGTGGATCAGGTTTCGGGACATTCGCATTCGCACCTCTGGCAACCATGTTACTGGAAACTTACAGCTGGAAGGGAGCTAATCTCATATTGGCAGGACTTATTTTGAATTGCGCAGTAATAATTTGATATATTTTTGAAATGATTATTATTTAAAAAATATATATGTATTATACATTTTATGTTTAATCTCTCATTGCTACAAAAGAGACTTGAAAAGGATGTAAAAATATATTATTAAATACACACACATTATTACACTGCTCGTCGAATCATTTGCATTTACACAAAAATATCTCACTTATTGATGTAGTAAATCCTGTGTGAATGCATTCAAATCAAAGCTAATGAGATTAGATAAAAATTTGTTTAAAGAACAATAGTTGAGAAAGCTTTTTTTCAAGAAAGCATATAATTAGAATATTTTTTACTTTAAATTGTACATTTCTAAAATCATTCTCAAATGTTTAGGTATTCGGAGCATTAATGAGGCCATTAGAATATCCAAAAGCATCATCTGTGAAGCCTCTTTTACAAAGAATGGCCGAAGAAAAGCGGTTTCAGATGGAACGGGGCAGTATCGGTGGTTCCTACTTTATGGTTCAATTGCCAGATGGTTCCATGGAAAAGCGAATGAAGATGCCGATTAACATCGACCCTGGCGTTCACTCGAGCTTTAATTTAGACCAATTAGTGCCTGGTAAGTGTCAAGCCAGAAACTTGTGATCAGTCACATTATATTTTGTTTTCTTCCTTCACATTATATTGCACTTTGATACATGATTTCGCTGTTTTATTAATAATTATAAGCAATTTGTTTGAGTTGATTCTAACTATTTTGCATTAACACTTTCACATAATTTTTACATGATAAGTGTTTTTTAAACAAAGATAAAAAATGTATAAGCCACGAGTCATATCCCATTTAAGTTATAATAAACTAATAAAAGAAATGCTTTTGACTTCAGTGCCGACGGTGCCGACGTTGCCGACTATCTCGGAGGTAAAGGTGCAGGAGCATTCGTCGAGTGGCGCAACAAGTAACAGCGGGAGTATAGACTTAAAAGCATCAGTAAAGTCACGCTCGCGGAAGGCCATTGACGAAATTAACAAGGAGGGAGGCGCTGAGCCTGCAAGGCCCGGCGAGAGTGAGTTCAAACCGGTGATACCGCGTAACGCGTCCCAGCCGGCATTCACTACCCACGTGCAAGGTCTCCCGAAAAACGGATCGGTGCCATTCTTCGACCGCATCCGCAAGACCAGCACTGGTGAGAGGTACAAGCCAACCCTGACCGCGATTAAGAATTCGCGAACCACGCTAACGTCCAATGGCGACATCAGGAAGAGCCTGAACCTCAGACTCTCGGCCAGCAGCATGTTAGGCTCCAGGAACAACAATATGGAATTGGATGTGAGTCGATTGTCCGTTTTCATTATACAGTTGAACATTAATAAAAAATTTAGATGCAAAATGTGCCAGAAGTTCCCGACCCTAATTAGTAAAGTATTTTGTTTATCTTAATACACTCGACTCTCACATAGAGTTCCCATTTGGGACCGGAAATCTCACTTAAGGCGTTGTAACTACTGCGCAAGATATTCGCGAACCTGAACTGTAATTGATTATAATGGAATCATTCCACCGTTCCGTTGTCACAGTTAAAAAACGTTGAAAACAATTGAGATTCAAATATGTTTAACGCAGTTAAAATAGCCGCCTTTTCGAAACTTTTTTATTGGTTAATTTCTATTTCCTCTTTCCTTCAAAACAAAATAAAAATTTCAACAATTGAAGTGAGCGGGCGATTTGAGTAAGAGCGCTTTAAGTGAGATTCGAGTGTATTGAATTTTTAATGTCTAATTGTATTAATTAAAATAAATCTGAATGAAGCAACTTTTTGCAGGATGGTGACAGCATCACGTTTACTACCAGCAAATGCAGCATTCCAAAGGAAAAACCTATGATAATACGACCTTTGTCCAGGAAAGACATCTTCTACAGTGGCAGCATCGTCAATTTACCTGAATACCAGAGTCAAAAGTCCCTCGCCAATTACCGACAAAGTGTCATATCACTTTCCAAATCTGTCCGCGGTGATGTTAAAGATGACGTCGAGAAAGCTCCTCAACGTATGTGAACATTCTTTCATGCAAATGTTAACGTTGTACATTTATTTATTCGCTTAATCTTCTCTAAGTGTACACTTATATGTAATATTTTTTCGAAAAAAGAAGAAAACATCATTACAAATTGTTTACGTGTGAACAACATAAAAAATATACAATGATGATTTTACAATCTAAAATATAATTGTATCAACTGATGTTTTAGCTCCACTGTGTCCTTGTCTCGTACTTCCGGATTCTTTTAAGGAAGCTCTTGGCACGATGCTTGATATGTCATTGTTGAAAAATCCTGTTTTCCTTCTCATTGGTATAAGCAACGTCTTCGGAATGGCTGGGTTATACGTGCCATTTGTGTATCTAGTTGACGCTGCAGTACTAGATGTTAGTGTTATTACACTTTTTAATATTTCTGTCAAATTTTTGTACGGTTTTTTGGTAGTTATGCACAACGGCTTTTGATAATTTTTATCAATTTCTACAGCACAAATACGTATTTACTAATTTATTCACAATTTTTTTATTTTATTAATATTATATTTTTCTTTCTTTACTTCATGGTTTTCTTAATACTGCAAATATAAAGTAATAAAATTGCTTAAATTTGATCAATAAGTATTTTGAAAGTGTGATTTATGGAATGCTGAAATTCATTTATGTGGTATATTCCGCAGCTTCATTAGGGCAAAAATTTGTGTCACTTTTTACTCTGGTGGTTAATTAAATATTTGTAAGTACTGATCTGTATTGTTCAGGTTAAAATTAATTATCGTTGTTTTTAATTAAACAGGGAATTGAAGCCAACTCGGCATCATTTTTGATTTCCGTGATTGGTATTACGAACACTGTTGGTCGCGTGGTCTGTGGGTATTTGGCGGACTTTCCACAGATTGACTCATTGCTAATGAACAACATTTGTTTACTTATATCAACCATCGCCGTAGCCGCGACTCCCTTCTGCCACACTTACGCCGCGTATATGACTATGAGTATTTTCTTCGGCGTTGCTATATGTACGTACTTTTTCCTTATAAAATTTAAGTTTTATTCTCTTTACATTTTTTTTTTATAAAATCAATTTATTTTTATTTTTTTGTAAATACATCAATGACAATGTACTGAAAAAATATATAACTGGTATATGCAATATGTTTAATTCATAAATTTCTCACATATTCATTCAATAAAATTTCAGCTGGATATATTTCATTGACGTCGATCATACTGGTGGACCTGTTAACTTTGGAAAAATTAACAAACGCGTTTGGCCTGATTATTTTGTTTAGAGGTGCCGCTACGATTGTTGGATCACCGTTAGCTGGTGCAGTTTATGATGCCACGAAAACTTACAGCATACCATTCTTCATGGCCGCATTTTTCTTTCTCATAAGTACTATTACGAGTTTCATGGCTCCTGCTATGAAACGGTGCATCGAACCTGAGGTAACGTTTTTATTTCGGCTATATCAACCAAGATAATACAGCTCCATTCAGAATTTGTTCAAAATAAGTAACAAATATGAATTAAATAAATGTATTAATATAAATAATGTTACTACGATTATTGTAATTATATAATTCAGTAACTTATTGGAAATTAACTATCTATTGTGAAATATGTTATATTAATTTAATTTTTATTTGTTTTTTTATATTTTATTACTGTAAATAAAACAAAATTTTGTTATCCGCAGGCGCGACCCGTGATACAAGATACCTTGACTCCAATTGATGAGGACAACGAGGATGAAATCGACGATGATATTCCCGAAATCGTCGAAACCGCGCCTTCGCCTCAAGAGCCACCAGAGAAAGAAATCAAGCAAATCGAATCCGTGTTATAAATCTTGTGTTCGTGTAGAGGTAAGCAGCAACGTTTAACAAAACTAAACCGATTGTCGCAATACACGGAGGTTCCTCGCTCCGAGCTACACTGTGATAGGGCCGCTTAAAAACAATCGAAACCGATAGCAAAGAATGGGTCACTCAAAAGGCTTTGTATGGACACGAAAGCACAGAACGAAAGCCGTTTTATTGACATTGATGATCACGCCTTAACGGACAAAGCACAAACAATAATTTGTTTAATAAAAAAGCGAAGAAATGAAAGAAGATAAAAGAAGAGGAAGAATAGAAGAACAGAAGAAAAAAGGACAGCAAAAAACGTAATAATAACGCAATGAATGAGTTGGTAAGCTGACCGAGAGTAACAGTCCATTTTTTTAGCGAATGCAGGACGTTTGTTTTAATTTAATCAGTATGAATCAGCAGTATAACGGTGCGACAGATGCGTGCGGCGAAGGGCCTCGCGACCTTTTCGTCATTGTTGTTTCTTTTTTAGTTCGATCGATGTACTTGTTGAAATTATTTTGTTAGATTTTATACGTGAAATCTTTTCGTCCCCCACATCCCTCCGTCTCTCAACATGCCTCTCACATTTTACACGTGCACGTTATACATGAAAGAAGTACAGCATACTGCTCAGTTCTTGCGCAACGGAATATGGAACCCGTACCATTTAATCTAATTCTAGTAAATCTACGTTGTCTTGTGATGGGTAGTCACCTGACAATGTATCACGTCCCATAAGTATTCAATCAAGTGGGACTGTCGCTAAGTCTGCAATCAACTTCACTATTGTTAATAATACGCGTATGAGTGTGTAGATTACCACATATATCGCGTGCAACATACTGTGCACACATCTTACAGCATGTGTTTCACATAGTAGTGAACGTAATTTGTCGAGTCTAAACTCGCGTCTTTTTTGCGCTCTTTTGTCGTTGGCGGCAATTGCTGCTTGTTTTATCGCTTTGAACAATTTATTTAAATCGGTTGAAACAACCGTTGCAATTTGAGCAGCTATTACGCTGCAATTTTGTTGTTCAGCGCAAAAGAAGTTTCGCATTATTTTTGTGTCGAAGTTTCTAATATTTAACATTTCGTCTCACAAACAATTACTTCATTGTATCTTTCTACTTTTACGTGCGCGTTATACTTTGTGAGCATGTTGTTCTGCGGATGTGTCAATGCGGTCCTTTTTGTCGACTTTAAATCGATTTGATTCAAGTCGTCTCCTAACTTTTATACATATTTATTATCTACGCATCAATCATGGGTCTTGTTTGCGCGTGTGAAATGCTTTTTGAATTGACGTTTCTCGGACTTAACCAATTGTACTTAGTCGTCAAATTAGCATGCTGTTGTAAATATCAAACTGCAAAACTGTAATTGTATGATACTTTAATTCCAAATTGTTATGTAAGAATAATTAACGGGCGTGCGAATGAAAGGTTCTTCATTTCTTAATGTGCATTTTATAGTATTCGCTTACTGAACGGCAATGACGAAGCGAGTAAACGAACGCGGAAAATATCAATTATGTACATAAACGTAAGCGTAAAAAGAGAACTGAAAAGAAAAAAAAAGCGCCATTCGTCGCGCGCCTTTGGTTGATGTTTTTTTAAAGGGTATATGAGAAAAGTATAGTTCTGCGATGCAGGACATTTTGTTTGAATGACAGTGTATAAATGTGTGGAAAAAACGTCAGTGTTGAGTGAATGAAAGAGCGCGGCGATTGGCGCGTATTACCCTGCGACACGTGAACGTTGAGAAGCATATTTTAGAATTTGCGAACGTTTAGTCAGAAGTAACGTGCGCTGGTTTATGGGTGGTTTTTGTGAATTAATGTTTAACCGATTGAGTAGCATTTCGTATCCCCTCCACTGAAACTTAAAATAAATATGACCGATATGTGTCACACTGAACAGGACCATATTGTCCGCGTTGTAACTGTGGCTCCTCGAAACAAAAAATAAAATTATTTTTGGATATAATTTCAGCGTCATTATCATGTAATATCTAATATTTAATATATGCACATTTGTTAATCAGTTCTCTTGTGTATACTTAATTTTAATATTGGAAAACTATTAAAGTTGTTTGTTTTCGTTGATAACTAACGTCACTTTCGCAGTTACGAAAATTGTCAAAGTATCTCCATCACTTTTTTCCTCGGATAGTGTTTAAACACAACTACAATTTTCTTGAGGTTCTCAGATGGAGGCGATTGAAGACGATTACTGCTTAATCGGTTAATATTGCCGTAATGTTTAGGAACGTTGTTTGGGTGTTCAAGCACAAAGATATAAAATAATTGCAATATCTTTGAAATAAAAATTGCAAATTTAATCACTCAGTAATTAATGTTTTATTTGTATTGTTTTCTTGTACTATCTGTTTTTACTTATATTTTAGAGCAAAATTCATTCATAAATTAAAATAAATAAAGTATTAGTTACTTGTAAATAATTAAAGTTGCAATTTTAAGTCTTGATTAAATAAGGTCTTAAATGTTTTGGTATCCTAAAGCGGTAAAATACACCGAATTTGTAATGTTGTTGACAACTGAGCGTCAAATTTGATCACGAAAATGCACGTTGGCACAGATCATCGCGTTGCGTGACTTGGTTCTTTCCTTCTTCTCTCTCGCTTTTGTTCCGAGCTATCACTCGTTTGAGGTGATTTCAAATTTGTACATAAGACACATATATTTTTGCTAAATTGAATGCAGTTTTGTTTGTAAGTGTCAGAAGACAAATCAAGACTTGCATTTACTGCCTGATTCATTAATTAATTGCGTTAATCGAGGACGTCCATGATTCAAGTTAGGTTTATTACTTCAAATTTAAGCTAAGATGTGTGAAATACCGACCATTGGTTCAAAGCCTAGTTCCATAGGTTCAAGCCTGTTTTTTTGTTATTAGAAAGATCATGTTTGCATAGAGTTGTTGAGTTTTCGTTGAAAAAATTATTGTTTTTAATACTTAATGACTCTGATGACAGTTTAGTGTTGTGGGCGTGAATGTAATAACAATCGATAATCAATGACTAATAGACGTTGGTTATTTTTTATAACAATTTTATTTGAAATATATGATGTAAATGATTTTGATTTACAAATTTGCAAATCATAATTATATGTAGAATTGTTTTAAAATCTTTTCAATAGCTCTTTTTACAATATTAAAGAGAGTTATTTCGTAGGAATTCAAAAACAGGATGTGGAATAATTTATTCTGCATAACAAATTTTACTAATTATTAATTAATGATGAAGAGGAATCATTAACGTTACGAGAAATATTGAATAATCATATTCTGAACATATTTTCATAACGTCAAAGTCCTTTTAAAATTGGTCATTGACTTAATCGATTCCGAATAGTACATTTGTTTATATTATAACTTAATTGTATTTCTTGCACTTTACAAATTTAGTTAAAGTTTCATTAGATACATATTTGATTAAAGAGGTAGATAGTTAATTTTGTAGATATACATTAATATTACTGTAACTTAAACAAAGAGATATTTATAAGTTAAATGATTTCAGAAACTATAACTGAACACTTTTAAAGATTTCTTTGATCTATGCAAGTCATATATGCTAAATGAACAGCTACGTTTAACAATAAACGTCATATCTCATAGTAACTTTATTGAGGTTTTTTTACCTTTCATAATAAAATATACAAGAAATGCTAATATTGATGATGATTTGAATGTTTTCAATTCCTTTAATTTCATAATTTTCAAAGATATTTTGCAATATTTCAATGTATATTTATGTATGTATAAGTTAAAAAGTAAATTCACAAACTTTTCGGGTTTCAATTTCTTGACTATTAAAAGCGATTGAATAATTTAATTTTACACAAAATATAAAAAAACAAAACAAATTATAAAATACATGCCAAGCTCGTAGAGATCAAACAATAGAATAACTTTATATATAATAAGTTATGTTTAGAAATTTAATCTTTTTATATTCATATAAATATATATTCATGTAATTTTGTTTACGTGAATGTGAATTAAATCGCTTAAATACGACGTTAACGAAATTTGTAGAATTAAGACAATTTTTACAAACAAAAGCGTTAAACATTGAAGCGTGACGCTAAATAAATACAGACAACGAAATTTCACTATCTCAAGTAATAAACGTAACATTCGCACAGTACATCTTCGATTAATGAATTAATTGTTCAATGAACCCACATAATCGCCGAATTACCTCGAATTGCTCTGCACTAGCAAGTTTAAAAGGCTCGAAGCAAAAGGAATTTAAAGATGGGGGAAGAATCGAAAAGAAATAAAAGAAATGAAAATAAATAATATATATATATATATATACAAGCCATTTTACCAATACTCCGTTTTAGACTCTTGTGTGTGTTGTCAAAGCTTCGGTCTAGATTAAGATCTAAGTTTACTTCTCTCTTTGGATGAATTATCGCAATTTGCAGTTACATCACGATACTTAAACATTTATATGGGCTGCAATTTTGTACACTGAAAGCTGGTGCAATGATTGATTCGGTGGGTGCTTATCCTGGAACGTCGTGCGAACAGTTTTCTTGTTTTTTTTTTTAAATATATTACATTTATATCACACCCCCACATACACACACATACACACAGTTTGTATATCGCGTGTATATACTCTAGGAAAGTATTGACATCAGCAAACTCGCCTATCAAAATTTTGCTGATGTAAAAAATATATTAAACAATTATCAATTTATTGAAGCTGATTCGCCATTTGAAATTTATTTTTAACCTTAGAATTGAAATTCTACTTTGGTAATTATAAAAATTGATCATGTAATTTCAAATATTTTTCATAATGCATTAAAACTATTGCCACTGAGATGGCTCTCAAATTGAGAATAATTAATAATATTATTTATTATTGGCACTTTTTGCACATAGCGGCGGACTGGTGACAATGCTCAAGTTCCAACGTCGTGTTCGATAATTGTGAGTTGTGGCTTTTTTTATTTTAGTGTTCGCGCGAGCGATCGGATGGCGCGTCCCCACCTTGCACATGTTAACATTATGATATGGTACAAACGAGATAAATGTATTAGATGACGTTTATCTAAATTAAAGAGGAATTATGAATTTTTAATTTACGCTTCCTTCTTTTATCGTCCCACATTAATTACATTATGAAACAATATTTATATAATAAATTGATTAACAATACTTTTAACTATCGCGATAACTTTTTCAATTGCATGCATGAAATAATGTTTGTGGTAATTAAAATGTTTATACATCAATCAAAAACTTGTACTTGGTAAAAGAATTTTTTTTCATAAGTTTTTTGTATTTAAATTTATGTAAAAAGGTGAAAAAATTAATGAAAAGTCGTAATTGATAATTTTATTTAAATTAAATGAATACAACGTTTCAAGTTATTTCACACCAGTAATTCTGACTTTCTGCTTTTTTTTTTATTATTATTATTACTATCATTACATCTTGTAAATATGACTGAATAAAAAGATCATACATAAGCATGAATGTATAATTGAATAAATATTGATAAAAAACAATATACTACACATATAAAATATTTTATGGATGTACAAGTTTATAACTGATCACATTTTGTTGCAGAAATGAGATTTCAAGCAGGAGAAGTATTTACGATAATAAGACGGATTGTAATTATGATTGTGAATTAATATCAATTTTCATAGTCGTTGTCACGGAGTTTTTGTTAAATCAATAAAAGAATCCAACTTTTTGTTATTCAGAATATCAGCTTTCAATTTTGTACCTTTAGGAAACTTATTCTTGGAATTTTTTTTAAAGGCATCACCTTTCAATCTGAGCTTTATTTCTAAATTGTCAAAATCATCTGGCGATGTCTCTCTAAATGCTGAATTAGGGTTCATTTTCATCTGAAAATTTTAAATAAAACAATATTTATTAACTATTTTATAACAAAGATTTCTTGCAAACAAGTTGATTGAAAACAATATTGATCAATATTAGTTTGTTTAATTATTGATATATGAGACTTTAATAAAAAGGATAAATTTTAAATACTTACATTTAACTCTACTCGTCTTTTCTTAGCAAGGAGTAAATTATCGTTTGAATTATTACTATTTCGCTTCATCAAATTATTTCTTAACGAACTGACGCCGCCTTTGGTTTGCAAATATGGCGAATTTTCAGTATTATTTTTTTGTTTATTCTCAGTCTGAAAGACAAAACCAATAAGATTAATAAAATTGCACATGCATTATCATTTTTTTGTCATATATCGTGCAACAAGGATGAATGCAAAATGGATGATTTTCGGTTGTTGCATTCTGTATGATTGATGCAACTTTTTGTAACATATGTAAGAAAAGTACATTCATTTATGCATATTTTATGGCATGGAAAGTTACTTTTTGCTTTAGGATGAAAAAGGACACTTTTCCGTCTTTCAGCAAAAAAGAAATGAAATAATGAAATCAAAGTATGGCTAAAGGTAAAAAGTGTGAACTTCTCTGCCCAAGGGCAGAAATATACAACTATTCCCTCGCTGAATAGGTTTGAAAATAGTACTTTTTGTGCATATGTTTCAAAATGTATTTATTATAAATTAAAATAAATAAATGGTACAAAATATAATATAGTCTGACTAATAAATACCTTTTCTTCCTTTTCTAATTCTGACTCATCTGTGCCAGTGACAACTCGAGCCCTCTTAGGCTTTTGATTTTCACCGTTCTCTTCAGGTAAGGTATTCAGTTTATGTTTAGCAGGTTTTTTCAACGCATTTGCAAGCCAATCATTTATCTCACAATTTTCTGCTTGTTCTTGAGCAGATTCTTTTTGTGACGCATCTTGCAATTTCTTCGTAGCTTTAAGCTTAGAACTCTCATGAATGGCCCAATTTTCTTGCATTTTACTGTAAGAAACAATACATATATAATTTAAATTTATAATTTTTAAAATAAAAAGTATTTACACATAGACTTCAATTAAGTAATCTCAACATACAAAATTTGAACTTTGCTGTTGGCTTGTTTTTTGATTAAAAAAAATCAGCCATAAAGAAGTTAAAATAATTGACGGCTACTTAAAAAATGTTGATTAAAAATACTCAATGCACCTATATTGATCACATTTTGCTGCCAATTTGTTTCGCTGTTGTGTTAATTCAATTACTTCCATTTTCAAAATTTTGTTTTTTTCTCGTATATCTTTAAATTTGAGTGCAGTGTCGTCAAGGTACCTACAAATATATTTTTATTATTAACTGTATCTGGTTCTTATATTATATTATGATAAAAGTTTACTTGTAACAAATAAAAATTTTTACAAAGACTTACTTTTTTAAAACAGATATATAAACCTGAAGTTTTTTGGGATCTGTAGCACCTTCTATTATTTTCGTAAATTTACTGGACGATGCTTGTACCAGATCTTTTACACTGAAAAAATATTGTATTAATTATTTCTTATTGGTTTATTGAAATTATTATATTTAATTAAATTATCATTCATCAATAATTCAAAAATACGTTACAATATATTTTAATCTAATTGAAAACAAATTAAATATTTTCATGAATAAATTAAACAACATACTTCTGTAAATGCTCTAATGAACTTTTTAATTCCGAAATTTCTCCTTTTAATTTCGCGTTTTCCTCCTCATAAGTTTTTAGTGACTTTAGCTGTTCTTTATAAAAAAATACAAGTTCCTTGTTTTTCTCTTGTTTTTTTTCTAACTCTCTCACCAGGGCCACCAGACCTTTATTTTGAGTTTCCATTTTTTCGCTACGTTCCTTAACGTTCTTTTTGTCAGCCTCTAGTATTCTAAGGGTATATTTCATGTTATCTATTTGTTCCAATAAAGTGCCAACATTTTGGGGAATGTTTGGCGAATGACTTATGTCGAAAAACATACGGTGGATTCGGTGCGAGGACTTTGATTCCATAGTAGCGTTTTTGCGACAAGTGGGACATGTTTTTTTTCTGAAAAGAATTTTTACATATAATGTAAACATCTTTACTAATAATAATAATAATAATAATAATAATAATAATAATAATAATAATAATAATAATAATAATAGACTAAATGTGCATGTAAAGAAATAAATATATTTTTGCATTAAAAGGATGACGAATATTTAAATTTTGAAATTGGCGCTGAAACCATGATATTGCATCGACCTGGAATCGTATTCTTGAAACTATCCAGTGCTCAGTTATTATGCAAGCGCGCTTATTTCTGAACATCCTGACTTACAGACAATGTAGGTAAACGTTCAGAAATCGACGCGCTCACACAGAATGACGTTCGCCACTGTCAAAAATACGGCCTCTGTTTATATCTTCCACAATTTTTCATTACATCATCTTCTTAATGTCATCTCAACTTCTTATTTATACACATAAATTTTTACACATAAAAACCATTGTCAAAGGAAAACTCTTAAGCTTCTAAAAAGACTAGGAAAGAAAGAAGTTTTGTGAAATGAAATAACTTTTTTTAAAATGGATATACATTTTTTAAAAGAAGCGATCATATTCGTATTCTAGTTTTTTAAAAATTATTGTCAAAACAGTTATTTATTGGTACTCACGCTTGCTTGAACCAATGCTCTATACAACCAAAATGAAAAATGTGTCCGCATTGAGTCGAATATACGTCATCCGAAGGTGTAAAGATGTCTTTGCAAATAGCACATGTAATATTCATCTTGAAAAACTGTTGTAAGAATTGACTCCGCAAATTCGTACAATTATTTACAAATTTCTAAGAGAACGAAGGTGACAGAAATTAAATTAACCTATGACGAGATTTCGATTGTACACGTGATTTCATTGCTGCAATTATCGCCAAAACCTTTGAAAGCTATTGATGCCGACGGTGTAGACAATAATAAACAACTTGTTAACTTAAGTAAACAGGTGAACAAGCTCATTCGTAAATGACTGCAAAAATGCCTCAACTTTGTTTTGTTATTGTCCGTTCGCTCTGAAGGTAGCTGCGAAATATGAATCAGCAGGGATGCACAATGGTTGACGAGAGTTAACACGAACTTCACATTTAAGTTTTTTACATAGAGATATAAGTATAG
>JABFOV010001827.1:0-22822 GCA_022817685.1 Aradophagus sp. ZL-2020 | reverse complement strand
TGTGTGTGTACTATAAGAAAATATTAGTTAAATATGTAGAAAAAAAGTATATAAATAAATTGTATATTTATAGTAGGTGTAAATAAAATTAAAAAAAAAAAAAAAAAAAAAAAATAAAATATTAAAAAATTAAAAAAAAAAAAAAAAAAAAAAAAAAAAAAAAAAGATAAAAAAAAAATAAATTAAAAAAATATTTTTAAATGTGAACTTTTATTTAATTTTTTTTTTTTTTTTTTTTTTTTTTTTAATGCATCTTTCATTTAATTACAAATATATTTTATTAACGAACTTCTGCTTGGCAGATCTTAAACATGGAAGATGACATGAACTGGTTCAAGGCAGAATTAGATTCTCGGGAAGGATTAATTCCAAGCAATTACATAGAAATGAAAAATCATGAGTAAGTATTCATCCTTAATTAATTTTCTTCACAGTTTTATTCTATTTTAGAACAAAAAATCTAAACTAAAACGAAAAATGGTATTAAAAAATCATCACTGATTTTGTTTTACTTCTATTTAAAAACTAATCATATAAAAAGAATCATAATTACATTTTCAATTGAAATAATATTACTGAAAAAATTTCAATTCAGTTTCTTGTAAGAGTACGTTAGAGTATGTTAAGCCTCTTTAACTCTAATAAATCTATGGTCAAAGTCGAAAAAATACTATTAAACGTTAACAGCATTCAATTATACATGAACTCTTTTTCACAGCTGGTATTATGGCAGAATAACCAGAGCAGATGCTGAAAGACTATTAATGAACAAGCACGATGGTGCATTTTTAATCAGAATTAGCGAAAGTTCTCCAGGCGACTTCTCTCTGTCTGTCAAGTAATTATCATCTATAATCAATTTACTCAAAACATAAGCAATTATCACTTATAAATTCATGATTTTTAATGATTCATGTTATTAATGAAATCTGTTATTATATTGTCAGCATATTAGCTACAAATGATTCACTTAATGTTTTGCTGCAATGTACACTGGTGCATATCTCTTGCAGCGTCATTGTTGTGTTGACATTTCATTTACAAATTATCAGGTCAAAATACCTCAACCAAAATGTGTCAACAGTGAAACACTTGAGATATACAGTTGGCTATAATCGATTTGTATCTTTGTTATCCACATCAACATTATTTTAAATTTGGTGTTGCTAAGACATGAACATCAATGTACATGCAATTGTATTTTTAATTAACTGTGCGTTTAAAGTTTTAAGTTTTTAATTTTAAATGACAATAAAAATAAATATAATTGACTGAAACATTGGAATACAACATTAAAAAAAAGAAATGTAAAGTTGCAGAAAAAAAAACGCAAACATAAACATGATTATGTCACATAAAGTTGAAATTTTAATAAAAACTAAGAATGTTTACAATACTTGCATATTAACATTTTTTAAGTTTAAAATTGATTTTTAAGTTTTCAATTCATCTTAATTCATTAAAGGTTTTCTTCTCTTATTTTTACTAAAAGTATACTTAAGTTTATATATAAATATATATATGTTCCTTTTGATAATAATCGAGGATTATTGTTACATGAAGTTTTTGGACTTCTGTAATATTCGCATTTCCGTAATTTCTGGGTCAAAAAGTGTTTGCTAAAACATTTTGATCTGACATTTGTACTAAAATTATATCCTCATTGAGCTATCATTTCAATTTCCAATTTTAATTGCAATTCTATTAACAGATGTTCAGATGGAGTGCAACACTTCAAGGTGTTACGTGACACACAAGGCAAATTTTTCCTCTGGGTCGTCAAATTTAACAGCTTGAACGAATTAGTTGAATATCATAGAACAGCGTCAGTGTCGCGCTCACAAGACGTCAAACTGCGCGACATGGTTCCAGAAGAGGTGATACTTTTATTTTTATTTTTAAAATGATTAACGATTAAAAACCACATAGAATTGCATATAAACTAAAAAATACAACATATAACTTCTAAAAAACGTGCATTATGTGATCTGAACTTGATTGTAGTTCAGTGGAATCACAATCGTAAACAATCGACCTTGGATAACTTTGATGAATACTCTGTTACATTGGAAAGAATTTCAATTGGAGAATTCAGGGAATTAATTCAAAGATCTTGTGATTAGTGGTTTATTTGTTAATTGCTTCTTTATGAGTTGCGATTGTGATGTTACATTCGGTTTATTGTTAGCCTGATTAATTCAATTTATGATACATATGTTGATGTAGCATATCTAAACTAATTATTTGAGTATTGACAAAGTAATGTTTATATAAATGTTGATATAATTATTATATATTAATAGCTTACAGCTAATATGCATGCTTTTCTATGAAAAAATAATGCATTACACAATAGTCAATTCATTACTTGGTTGAATTTCAAATGAATAACTCAAGTCGACTTTAATACATGATTAAAAGATGCATTCATTTAATACGGCTTATCTTCAATTGTTACTAGAAACATATTCATGCCAGATTTCAGGGAAAAAAAAGATAAATGTTTTTGAAATGTAAAGGGACATTTAAAAACAAATCTCTCATTTTATTTTCAATTAAAGCTACTTTACATGAGTTTAAATAAAAATGTCTGATTTTTAAATTATCAAAGCATATAGATTAAAACATAAAAGATATATGGTGTCTTTATTTTAAAAGATTAAGTTTAATAACTTGTGAAAAAAGCTTAAAATTTTTATTTAATCTCCAAGTTTAAATTTGTTGATATAAAAACGTTGAGAACTTATTACATATACATTCTTTATATTCCTTACCTTGCGTAGTGTTTTACAAATTACTTCATTACAGTTTATAATTAAATAACGAATAATAAAAACACATATTTATAGTGTCTTGTCCAAGCCTTGTACGACTTTACACCACAAGAACCTGGAGAATTGGAATTTAGACGAGGAGACGTTATTACTGTAACAGATCGTACTGACCAACATTGGTGGCATGGTGAAATCGGAAATAGGCGAGGACTATTTCCATCGACTTACGTTACTCCGTATCATTCTTAGGTATGATAATTAAAATATGTTTCTATAAAATTATTGAAAAGGGAATTTAACTAAAAAATTTAATGTAATAAAATTATATTTAAATTGATATTGTATTCATAAGTATTGTTTCTTTGCAGACCTAAAATTTTCTCATGCAAGATCATCCCGGATCAAGATTTATAATGCAAGTTCAACACCACTGATTTACGAAGACTATTATAATGAAAAGCTACGAAACTGCAACATAACGTTGAATCCGAATTCGTATTGCAATTCCATCTTCCAGAGACTTTGTGCTGATTGAAAGCAAAGAGCTGAGCATTTTCTTATTTCGCTTGAAAAACAATAAACAGAGCATTAAGTAGTGACCTAAATTGATGATGACAAAGAATGCGCCAGATCTTTGCTCATTCATGATTAGAAATAGGGATGAAAGTTGTCTGATTTATTGTTTTGGTAACGAAGATGCTGTTTCTGAAAGGTGCTAAAGGGATTGAACAATTCAGTCTTTGCATGTGAAAAGTCTATTTTCAATAACATTGGCGTCAAATAAAAGAGCTGTTTTGGACTATCAAAAATTGAGAAAATGTTGACAAAATCAAGTCAAATTGAATACAATTCTTGAATGGAATGATTATAGAATCGAAATACAGGCGTTAAAAACTGTATGTTTAAACATGTTAAGTTAAAATAATTTGACGCTTGGCTGTTAATTACCAATCGGTTAATTACTATTGCTAACTTCCAATGGAGCTTATGTTTTATTAAATGTTCCATTGATTTTTTATACAATTTTACGATCATTCGTGAACGCATTCAAAAAAAGGAAGCTGTTTCTTTTTCTCTTTTTAATAAAAGTAAATTATTACTTCTAACCATAATTGAATTGTTTAATTTCGTTGAAACACAGATTTTTTTATTTATTATTATTATTTTTTTGTGATTCAAAATTTGACATTGATGCAAATTTTGTGCATTGAAATCAACACAATGTATAAAAGCATACAATCATGTTTATATAAACATGTACACACGTGTCTGCAATCATTCTATGAAACGGACGCAAGAGTGCACGATTAAACGGCTGTTCTGATTGAGTTATATTATGGCCTGAAAGGCTATGCCATTTACATTGAATTAACGATTTAGCATATATTCATTTATATATAAGTTATATATATACACAAACGATCATAGGAGTTTTGAAATGGAAACATTTTTATAAGAAAAAAAAAAATTAAATGGGATATAAAAATGTGGGACAAAATATTTCATGATCTTACACATTAAATCCCGAAAAATCACGAATATTATACAGCTGTTGCATTTCTTGCTGATAAGGAATGAGCAGAATCCGTACGCAAAGTATAAATAAACATTTGCAAATCAAGGGCTTTTGTTAAGTTAAAACTTTACTTTACCCTTTTTGCACAACCACTATATTTTAATATTAAAAAATATATTTGTGCTTTGTGATTCGGAATTTAAAACTGCAGTAACTCGAATTGTATGTACATGATAAATATTATGTATACATTCATTTTGTAATTTCACTTTTATGATTTTTGTTTCTTTCTGTAAACATATTGAACACTCCTTTTTATAGTGTTATTATTATTATTATTATATTATTATTATTATTATTATTATTATTATTATTATTATTGCGTTATGTTACATTTTATTAATAACAATATATTATATTAATCTTACATTTGCATGCCTCACTTTATTTCTTTTCCTTTTACCTTATAATAATGTTTTGATTGTTAAAAATGTTTATTACTTACACAACTGTTTTATAGATACAAGATGATTATGAAACTTTCAATAATGTAATGTATGAGAGCTGGCAGTAACATGGACTGATTTAACAATATTTATTAATTAATACTGGTTTTTCAACATAAGCGGTATAAAAGAAAATAATTTTCCAATGATGGACAATTTTATAGTAAATATCATTCATAATTATACGATGACGATGATGATGAATCACGATTATCCATATGAAAAGAAGAAGAAGAAAAAAGAAGAATTAGTCATTATTTCTTTTTACGCATTTTAATTGGACACGTGAATGGAGCCAAAGTATAATTTTCATTTTAACAAAGTTCGTAACTTGCGTCATTTACTTAAGACCAATAGTCATATTAAATATTTAGACGCAATTTATTTTGCATGTAAAAACGTTTTTGATACTAAACAATAACTTGAAGAATGACTGAAACAAAGTTTGTAATGTACTTCGGAAGTTTAGACAAACGGTTTAAAGGACGAAAAAATGTGATTATTGTATTTACAATCTTGAAGCAATTCAATGATAACGAGTGATGAAGAAAATCAAATTTAAACGCCAAATGTGTAATGCTTCTTATTGTTACACATTATACCATAACATTTTTATTGTAATTGTAGGTATCGAATAAAGGAAAAGCTTTTGTACTTTGTCTCAGGAGGATATATTAAATCTGATTATGGGATTATCTTGTAAATTGATAGCCTTAAAACATAAAATTTAAAGTTTTTGTAACAATGTTAATTTTACGTTTTGATGGTATTAATTTAAAATTCATCAATTCGGTAATTAATACATCCCAAACAAATTACAAAATTATTAAAATAATAGTAGTTGCACTGTTCACTATGATGCTGATTTCAACGAATGTAATAATTGAATGTCCATTCAAATTTTCATAAAAATGCAATGAAGAGATGCGGAATCGGCTGATTACAAGTGGAGCTGTTAAAACTCCAAACCGGGAAATGTACATTCCACTTGGAGTAGCATATACCCTACCATTTTATTAAAATGCATAATTATTAATTACTATAATTTGTTAAGACTAATTGACATGTTTTAGGCGAAAGCTTAAATGTTTTCACATTTAATTTTGCAGTTATATTTGTAGTAAATGTAATAGCAAAGAAAAGAAGAATGAAATGAAATTGCTTGAAAAAATTAAAAAAAAAACGAAATTTTGGCAAAAGATTTACCATGTGTAAATGAATATATATATATATATATATATATATATATATATAAACATGTATAATTAAGTAGTTGCTTGAATAGATTAAGGATACACGTTATTGTTTTTGAAATTCTTTTGCCTTTGTGTAGAAATCGCTTATCGCGTACAATAAAAATTAGTCTTTTGTTTAACTGTAAAATATTAGCAAGATGAATATAACAATATGAGAGAGCAAACATACAAGATCCATCGAATTAATGATAAAACAAGATATTTAATATCAGTTTGGAACTAATCGTAATTCACTGGCATTTGTGATACAACTTTAATTGTTCAAAATGTTCGAAAAAGCAGGAAGGAAAAGTAAAAGTAACACAGAGTGACCTTCGATGAAATCCTTTAGTCTGTTTTAATAGAAATGCTATGATTCCATGTAAAGGTCACAGTAGTTTTAACTTTTTTGAGTGGAACAAAAGGGAAATAAATTATTAAAATGTATCCAGATTAATGAATAGATTAACAACAAAGTGATTGCACATTGATCTTACACAAAACTTATACAAACTCAATGTGTTCAAACGATGTATATTTTTTATTGTAATTCTAGATACTGTACACATCTGTAGTCGAATCTAAATCATTATTTTCAACACTTTTTTTGAAGAAGTAGAAATAAAATGCTAGAGATCTAAACTAATACACCAGTGTATTTATTTCATTTAATATATAGAATTAGATACGTACTTTAGTTAGTAAATAAGTTTATTTAAGATATAGTCTTATAGTTTCAACAATAATTTTAACAATTTGTATTCAACCTAAAATATCGAGAATGTGCAAACTTCTGAAAATAGATCATTGCTGTAAAGTGGATACGTAAAAAAAATAAAAAGTTAATTATTCCATCTAAAATTCTTGTGTATTCCAGAAACAAACAAAATATTATAATATTTCAATAAAAAAATGCATCAAATTTTGTTTTGGCGCAGCGTTCCGAAATCGCGGTTTTCAGCACTTTTAGCAAGTATAAGATAATATCAAAACAAATCAATACAGAACCCTTTCTTTATTTCCTCTCTGATCTGCACTTGTTTTAATAACAAATCCAAAAAATCTTTGTCTCCAGAAAAGAAAGAAGAGAAAGATGAAATATATATATGATATTATCATTTTCAGAGTACAATGATTATGAATAAAAAAGTGATGTTTCAAGACAATTACTTTATTTTTGTTGCGCAGAAATTTTGTTGACAAGTAGGTAAAATTTCTTCAGAAGAATGAATATTCAAACTTTGTACAATATATCTATATTCATTTAATAAGAGATGCATACTTGTGTATACATATATATTCACATGCACAAATATATATACATATGTATATATAGTTCACAGAAAAGAATCCAGGATGAGATTAAAGATAATGTTACCGAGGGGATAACAATTTTAACTCAAACTGCGATGCCTTGTATATATACACGCAACAAGTCACCGAGATAGAGATTGTTCGGGTCATCTCTTGACTTCTATGAAGTCAGTCTGCTCGCGGCAAGTCTACTATCCTACATCATGGGACTTTCAGGTATTCTTACACACGATAAATGGTGTCTGTTAACATTTTCCTGAATTATTACTCTGTTCTTTTTGGAACATTTAAAATTTCCTGAGCCTGCACTTACAGAAAAATGTTTAGCCAACTATATTTAACGATTTTTAAAAATTGTTAAATAATCTACAAATGTTGCTTAAAACAATTACATTTTAGTTGGATCAACAATATGTTAAGTAGAAGAACAATATTCATAGTTGGCTCAACTGTAGAATATAGTTGAGCCAACTATACGCTGATTGTGCACACCATCATTTTTCTTCGTGTATCAAAGTGACCAAACAAATTTTGTTCCAATTGAAACCAACAATTTTTCATTTTCAGTCCGCTTATTTATTTATTTAGAGATATTTTACATGATTGCAAAAATAGTTCATCAGCAAAGGAAGGAACAAATCAGTTTGTTTTTTTGCAGACATCTCCCCGTTTCGGATAAAACACCATCGAACAAAATGGATTATCGCTATTTTACTCTGTATCATGTGTCCCGTAAATTGTTTATTCATAAAAGGAAAAGAATATTTGTATTCATATGAAGCCACTTCCAGTTCTGGAGTTTTTATACCATCCAAATCTGCGTCAACATGGGGTTTTAAAGGGACGTTCGTAATTCAAGCAAGGGAAGATTCGGTCTACATGCAGGTGTTTTGTAAATTGTTAACCTTCTGTCGGTACCATTAGGTTTCTCTTAAAATTTATTATGACAAAAAACTGTCTCATTTTTGGGACATTTTTTGTGTCTAAAAAGCAGAGTCTCTTAATTTTAAGGCCAGTTGAGCACTTTTAATGCGAAAAGTTTCTCAAAAGAATACATTTATTTTTATGGCTTTAATAGCGCGTTTTGATAGATCTAGCACAAGCGGAATTTTTATTAAAAAATAATATTAAATTTATGTCATATTATTTGATTAAAATTCCGAGAAACCGATAAAAAAAGAGAGATTTCAATACAGCATTTATGTTTATATCGCGCTTGGAATATATTAAATTAAAAAAAGTATTTAGAACGTCAATGAAATTTTAAAGAAAAGGCATGTTTAAAATAAAATCTTAAACTCATTTTGTAAATTACAATTGTTTCTATTTCAGTTGAGATCGCTGAAGTCATTAACTTACAATGGACCAATGCACAAAGAAGAAGAATACATCTACACGGACATAAATAATGACGTCAAAGTTTTGATGCAGCCGTTCAATGTTACTTATAACATGGGTTTCGTACAAAATTTCAGCACTGAAATTGAACCTATTTGGTCTACGAACATTAAACGCAGCATAGCTGGAATTTTACAATTGGATTTGAATGTTTTACACACTCAAATTGCTTTTCATTCTACTGAGGTAAGTTTTTCTTGTGAAACGAATTTATTTCCTCCCATTAACATAGTACAATTAAAAAAAAATAACAAAATCACCTTTAGCGAAGAGAACATAATTATTTTGTAAAAAGGACTTTTTTTTCTTAAGAATAAACTTTATTTCTTTCCTCAAAAAAATCTTATGAAAGTATCTTTTCAAACTCCTATTAATTTCTGTAAAAGTTTTTAATCTATAATTATTATTATAAATTTTGTTTCCAACTTTGTATATGAAAATTTATACATACCAAAACGTTAAAAAATAATTTAAAAAGAAATGGATTATTTTTGTAATAAGTGGATTACACTTACTGTGAAAATATCTTTATTATTTACTGGTGATAAACTTTATTATTTTTATTAGTGATATCGTGACTTTTATAATACAAAACAGTTTATCTCTGAACACACTATTAAAAATACGAATTAAAAACATTCCCTAAAAAATAATGTGAATGAAAAGTCTCTTTAAATATAAGTCGAAGTTTAAATGAAACTGATAACCCACATTTTCTTGAATATATTAATTTGATCTTATTAAAACGTGATGGAATTTATTACTACAACGGCAACACGATTTATGATTATTTCACGTTAAATTTGTAGATGAATCATTACGGCCAGTGTAGTATAGAATATGTTGTAACTTCCGAAGGAGACCGTGAGAAAGTGATAAGGAAGTCCGTGGATCCCCGAAATTGTGCCGGCCATCCGAGTTCTATGTTTAGTAACATTCCTTCAATGCAGTGCCCTAATAATGATCAAGTTTGTAATTTATCATCTTAGGACTGAGACTTAATTTACGTGTCAGTTTTTTTTATTCTGAATGATGATTGCTGTTTTTAGAACCCCGTCTTGAAATCGAGCGACAGATTGTACAAGGTCGCTTTGTTGGAAAATAATGCCACCGTGATTAATTTTATAAACGCCACGGGGGGAATTTATTTACAGCCTTTTCAGAGTTTGGGAGAAATGCAGTATTTGTTCACAAGGTAGTATTTATGAACACTTTTTTGTAATCTATTTTCGTTTATTATTATTGACAATATATCTAAAATGGTTTTAATTATGTATTGTACTAATCTAATAGTCACCGTAAATTGATATGATCATTTCTATCCAGACAACAATTTCATTTATTGTCAATAAAAGATATCGAAGAAGAAATTCGAATGAAAAACGTTGTGCATAAACATATCCAACACGAATTACCAGATAGTGACTTAACTCAAGGTAGAGGAGCTCCTGATAAAAGCACGATATTCAGAACAGTAAGTACTTTTTATGCTTTAAATATTTAGAAAATAAATTTTTATATAAAAGTTTATACTAATTTGAAATCATTGTTACAGATTGGAATCATGTTGGACCGTTTAAGTCACCGTTTGGAAAATCCAGGCTTAGATACTGAAATACAAAATTTACACAACACTACCATTTCCATTTTATTGTATTATCTTAATATGCTAGACAGAGTTGATTTGCAAACTGCATATAACAACATATCGGGAACAAGTTATAAAGAGGAAACCGTTAGGTAAGTATGGAGCTTAAAATAATGTCCTAAAGCTCTTCCCCTCACCCCATTAAATTTTACATCAAAGTAAAATAGTAAAACATGATATTTCATTATGTTTTTAGAAATATGTTTTTAGAAACATTGCCACAAGTCGGAAGTACTGAATCAGCTCTCTTTGTTCTGGATTTGATTATGCAAAAGAAAGTTTCAGACATAACAGCGATACAGCTGTTGAGTAATCTTCCGTTCCACGTTAGAAAACCAGACGCGCAATTGCTAACGAGCTTGCAACCATTATTGAACCTGCCACCTGAATGTGCCCCTGAAGTTAAGAACACGGGAATTCTCACTTACGGCACTCTGATCTACAAGACCTGTCTTATTTATTGCCCCTACGAAATGCTCGATGATTATGTTAAAATTTATCTTGACAAATACACAGGTTTACATATTTGTTTTAATATTTGAAACGGTTGCAACACTGCCAAGCTATTAAATTACTAAAATAAAATAAATTACTAAAAAATGAAATATCGCGGCAAGTGTTTCACTTTGAACCATTGATGAAACTTAAGAAATGTATTACGAACTTGGACAAATTGAGACACTTGTTTCAGGCGTCGAATCTGTCTCACAGTGTAAGACTTGTTTTTGTAGCTCTGTTAAAAATGAAATACTGAAACGTATCACGCGTTCTATACGTTTCAATTTTTTAACGGGGAATACAATAATTATGCTACTAATGTTAAAATATTTATCTTAATATGCAGAAAGTGACACTTATGAGAAGAAAATGGTTTGGTTGGAAGGACTAGCAAATATTCAATTAGGCAGAGTAGTCGAATTTTTGGAACCCGTTGCAAGCGGAGCCAACGGCGAAAATAGGCATCTGCGAGCTCTCGCTGCCTGGGCATCTCTACCAAGCGCGCCACTACGACCCGAAGTGGTTTGTTACAAACAGTATATTGCCTTCTAGATAGATATAAACATAAACTTAGCTAACTATTATACGTACGCTTATATTCAATTTGAAAAGTAACGTTATATTCTTTAAATTTGTTCTGTTATGGAACATAGATTTATCCTGTATACTGGCCCATTTTGGTAAACCGGTCGGAACACTTGGAAATGCGTGTTGTTTCTTTATCATTGCTCATAGTTTCAAATCCGTCACCAAGTCGGCTTATATCCCTTTACTGGTACATGAAAAGTGAACCAAGTTTGCACTTATACAATTTCTTTTACACCACTCTCAAGTCCTTGGAAAGAACGAATTATCCATGCTACTTGCACATGTGAGTCGTTCTTAATTTGATTGGAGAAAATGATTGTTATTGAAAAAACCATACAATACAAATAATGATCATTACTTTTGTAGAAGTGGTTTAGCTTCTCAATTTACTCGGATGTTACGCAAACCAGCTAACAAAGAGCGAGCTATCACTGGAAATTATATTTTTGATTATCAAGACACGTATAGGCATTTTGGCGCTATGATACATGGTATCGTGGTAGCCAATCCTGTAACTAACGTGCCTGAAATGATTTCGATCAAGTTCAACAACCATGGAAATGGTAAAAATTTAAATCACATGTCAGTAAGTTATATTTTTTACATACTTCTGACGAATGCCTGAGATTACGAAAAATAAATTATTATATTAATAAGAAATTATGTGTCACAGTTGTACGTCAAAGTAGAAGGACTGCTGCATTCACTGTCAACTTACGTCGAATATCCTACCCGAGTTGAGGACATATTAAAACAATTCAAGATCAATAAAAAAAGCGTGAATCCCGTGCACGTGGAGATTATCGCGCGAGTTCAAGAAAAAGCTGTGCTGTGTTTACACTTAAATCAGACTAATTTGATGATGGCGTTTAAATGTAAGGCTTGGGTGGAAAAGAGGGTAATGCGACAATGCCAAGGGTGAAAAAATGAGCTCGAGGGCAAACATTGTTACTTCCACCAGTTGAATAGCTTTTAATAAAAAAATTTTTCGGGAATTATAATGCAGAAAAATATTATATTGTATTTTATTTTATCTTTATATTAATATAACATTATTCTCTCAATTCTTGAGATTAGGAAGAACCTAACTACCCCCTGACAAAAATTTAAATAAAATAACAAGTTTCAAACAAAGTGTAATATAATTTTTTGTATGGGCACCACTTAGTTAAAAGAATAGAGAGAATAATCCAATTTTAAGGAACGGTTCGAGCAAAAAACAATATTAGTATTGATATAATACGTATCTAACTGAATTTTAGACGTTGCATCTTTGCAAGAAAGCATTTATCACACATATAACAACATGGAATTTCACGTAAACGAACAAAGAATTCATGTACCTGTAACAATGGAATCTGTACAAGTAACAGACCTAGGTACGAATGCTAGACTTGCGGTTACTGTAACTTCTTTGTTTTCAATGAGAGGCAATTTCACTCGTATTTCCAGTGGACGTAACAACCATATTATTTTACGGTATGTATTTTGTACAGTTATTACTGTTTTATGCAAACGTCAAAAGTTTTAAGATTATAATTATTTATTCTAGCACAGCTATTCATGGTATCGAAACCATTGAAAGTTACAACCCCTTGACCGATTTATGGCATGGAGCCGAACGAGTGCAGTCGTTGCACGCATACTTACCAGTTAACTTGACTTTTGGATTCCAAGAAAAACTGTTTTTCTCATACAACACTCCTGGAGGTATTTATTATCTTTATGGATTTTTTCTGTTTTATATAATTTTGTGTTATTACGAATAGAAAATCTGTTAATATCTGTAGATAGGAAGTACGATTCGGCTATTTTTTTTATTGGCTAAAATCTAAACTTTCAATGAAAATAAATAAAATTATAAATCATGTTTCATTTCTACACTTGTTATAAAAAATTGTGTACGATATTACAAGTAACTTTAACGAGATTTCAGGTCATTTGAAAACTGGCGTAGTAACTCATACAAGGACTGCCACAAACATTCTTGGTACTTCTGCCATTTTGAAATTAAAATATAATTGCCCTGACTGCCCTGTAATATATACAGTTAAAGAACATCCAGACAATGAAATGACGGTAAGCGGTTTTAAATAATTTGATAAAAACGTTGCTATCCAAATCTTCAGTGAAATTTTTTCATTGAATAAAATTCTGAATTATGCAGACAGAAACATTATTTGAATTGAACACTCCTGAATTGGGTGGACGAGTTAATGTCAGGCTATTCGATTGCGAAAGCAAAAAGTCATTTAGTGACATAGTAACGGAAATATTGTATTCACACAGAAGCAACCACCAGTGAGTATCTAAATTATATATTGTAATTTTAAGTTCTTCTTTATTTTTCAATATTTATCTATATAATATTATTTTGATAGAATTTTGCCGGCAGTTCAAGTGGGTCTTCTGGGACTTCACATGTTGGATTATTTCACTTTCGCTTCACCAACGGGTAGTTGCGGCCTGTCTCTCTTTTTAGAGCCTGATAGTTCAACACCTTCGGAGGTTGAAAATAAATATTTTTTTAATAGAACAAAATGTGACAATAGATATTAGATATAATTTACGTATAAAATGTATATTTATCAGACGCATCACTAAATTTTCAAATTACTGCTGATATAAAATTAACGCTGAGTATATTGAAATATGGGAACTATTACAAAGTTTGTTAATCTAATATTTTACAAATTTAGGTAAGATTCGAATATGCAAAAACTGAAAAACTACATATGCTAGTCTTAAAGCGCAAAGATTTGGATACAAATGAAATTATTCAGCTATGGACTGTGGCGATAGTTTATGAAGTGAATAGCTGGATTACTGATACTATTAAATTAAAGGCCACAAAAACCGCACCCAATGAAAAAGTAACTAAGGTAAAGTAAAAAGGCAAAATGCATATACTTTTTATATACGTATTTAAATTTAATATTATTTAATATTTAAATAAGTAAATAATATTTATAGATTTGCATAGAAGCTGAAAGAGACATGCCATGGGAATGGGACTTCTTAAGCGCCATTCCTAGTCAATCATCATCATTAAAAGTAAATGTTGCTTGGGATACGGAGGCGGATTCGGCTAAAGGAAAATGTATGGGTTCTTTAATATCGGTCAATTTAATCGGTGAAGTAAGTCCGGATCAAATTGAAGAAAGCTCTAAAAATATTTGGCCATACGAAGAATGTCGGTTGCAATCGAAAGGAAAAACTTTTGTACCATACTCAGATGCATGTTACGAAGCATCCAAAGAATTGTCTACATTGAGAAAGTACGAGAGCTATGTACGTTATGAAAATGTAAGTATCTTTATCCTGCATAATTACATGTTTTGTTTGATATCATAAAAATAGTATTCAATTTTTCATATCTAAAAAAACAAAACAATGTTACTCCGACTTTTTGAAAATTTGAGTCTTTACAAAGTTTTACTTCACAAACAAGAGTATATAGTTTTTTATAATGTATAGTTTTTGCCGTTTTCTTAAAATTTCAAGCAGATTAATTCATGCACCAAAGTCTAAATTTATAAAATAGATAAAAGTGGAGTCGGTTTTGCATTTTCGCGACAGATTATACATATATTAATTGTAAAAAACTATATTAATTGTTTAAAACTTCGAACACAGCTTCCAGTGAAATTAGCGAAAATGGCGAAAAGACTGCAAGCACTTTATGATCTAGCGAGTGCTGATGTCAGTTTTTCGCAAACAGATCAGTTCCTCTTGTCAGCGATGTTTTATAAAAATTCTAACGTCGCCGACATCAAGTTTAACAGACACAAGACCTCAATTGAATTTAATTCAGATTTTATTAATTATTTTCTCCTGAGAACGAGATTGCACAAATATATGGACGATCCTTTCTTTCGCTCCTTTATAGGTAATTATTCAAGGTAGAAATATGAAAAAAAAAAAAAAAAAATTAAATAAATAAGCACTGAATATAAATATATTTGTTTAGATACTTGTATTATCACTCCAAATTTCGTACGATCATCAAATAATATTACCAATTCTCTGAAAATGGAAGAAGAGGTATTAGTGTTGGGACATTGTTACGACGATAAACCTCGGTTCACTATATCTGGAATCGCTTCATCGGATGGAGTTTCAATAATTCTGAATGATGAATCAGATCATATTAAAATAGCACCTCATAAAAAAGGTGGTATTTTATTCAATCACACAGAAGAACTTCTGATGGATAGAAATTTTGAATTCAATGCTCTTAATTCAAAAAGGTAAATGATTATGTTGAATTTATAAGTATAAAAAAAGGTATCAGATTCATTCAATTCAGAATGCGATAAATACATTTTTAATTTTGATGTTGATAATACTTCAATTGATTTTTATAGAGTGAGGTTGGATGAAACAACAGTGGATTTAATTTTCGCAGATAGTTTACTCTTTATGCATTGGACCCAAGAATATATACTACTGTTTTATCCGAGTTTTGTTCGAGAATTTGCATGTGGTCTTTGCACCACTTCTGATAGTGATGAACATCTTTATCGAAAACGAGTACCTTAAAATTAACATGTCAAAATGTCAAATATACCATACTTAAATACTTAAACATTTTTGCATGTATAACTATAGGTACGCTACGCTCGAAGGCATCGATGTCTACTTTTCTTATGAACTACGCGAAGTAAAATTTTATGTCTTCTTAAATTTCGTGCATGTATTTTTCTTTTCCGACTGCTTTTGTATATTTTCCATTTTTGAAATATCCATACTTAAAATAATAATGTTTCATCTTCATATTCCTAGTCATTTGCAAGACCAAAGTTATGAGGAATTGTACTTTTATTAACTGAAGAAAAATTTATGTACAGATCATTTACTTTACGTTAAGTATTGTTAAGTTAATTAATAAACAATTCAACTTTAATAAAGGTATTTAGTTAATGTATTCTAAAACTTAGTACATAAATCGGAATATATTATTATTTGGTATTTTATTATTTTATGTTTTTTACATGTAATTTTTGCATATTTCTGTAGATATGTAAAATTGTTTACAACTGGTCCTTTTATTGAATCTTGGTATTTCATTATCTTAAATGAATAAATATATTCCAATTAATTATAAAATTAAACAACAACAGTGAAGAAAGTTAGACGTATCTGAAAAATGTTATTTAATTTTATTTCAAATCTTACATTAAATGCCTTACAAAAAGTCGCGACCAAAAACAAATACAAATTTATTACAAATAAATTAATCAACTAATTCGTTTTAATACTGGTATTCACTTTATTCATCAGCTGTTAAGTAAACATAAAAAAAAGAAACTCAATCACATAATAAATTTAACGAAGGCAAGAATCTAAATGATTATTCATTTGATCATTTTCGATCATCGTTAAACAAACTGGACAAGGGTATGTTTGCTTGGCTAAATTTACATTTTTAGAACTTTTATCAGGTACTCTTTCCTTTTCTCCATCAATCATATCATCATCAAATAAGCCTCCTATACAAATTTCTAAATGTTGATCTAGAGTTAAATTTGCATCAATGACACAGTTACAAACTAAACACTTTTGAGAAGGATTGGATCCTAAATTAGGAGGAGGAAATTCTTCAATTATAATAACATCAGACTTTCTTTTACCAGAACTATTTGGTTTTTCATGAAAATCATCGAAAATGTTTTCATTATTTAGACAATTAGAATTGTTATCATTGATAAAAGTCTCGCTTCCAGATGAAGTTCCAGACTCTGTTTTTAAACACAAATCTAGATGTTCATTGATTTTTCTTTCAGCAACAACCTTGTTGCATACAGGACACTGAACATTTTTTAAATCAGCATTTTGCGAATCAATGACTGCAGATTTACCACTATTTTTTAAGAAAGTGTCCATCAAAATTCTGTTGCCATCAGACACGTTTTTATTTTTCTCGTTTTTCGGTGCAGTTATTTGTATGTTACTAGATCTGACATTCAAAATTGCCTGTTGACTATTAGTATGTCCATATTTATCCAACAAATTACTTCTACCACTGTTAGAACCGCCTAAAGTACCAACACATGAGAATTTTGGGCCAGACGTAGATATGTCTTTCTTCCATCCATCAGATGAACTTGAACTGCCGACAAATGTTGATGGTGAACTTTTTGAATTAGGCCCTCCTACTCCAAATCCATGAACTGAATTTGTTGAGTTCCCCAACTTTTTAATTTCCGAATTTCTTGATTGATTACTGCTGTTTGAACTTGATCCTTTACTTGTCATTGTAGCCGATTTGATTTTACTGAATTCAGAATTCTTAGAAACACTCACATTATTAGGTTTTCCCAACCATTTTGATAGTGTACCATTTGAATTTGTAACTGGTTTACTTTGGATTTTATTATTGGATTTAAGTTTTTTAGTTTTATATGAATCTGGTTCTTTGATTTTAATGAACTCTCCGCCACATTCCATTTGATGGCGAGCCCACCAGAAATCATTAGCACTTGGTGCACGGTTTGAAGCGCGACGAACCATTCCATAATACGGCGGTTTCTTGTGACACGGTCCATTGCATCTCCACCAATGTTGTTGATATAATTTTACTTCATCATGAAAATCATGATAAATCTGGCAATAAAATTAATTTTAATTAATTACATTAATTAAAATTTAAAAGTAAATTACATTTAATATATACTCAGTAGTTCAACAATCTCTTTAAAGAATATTTATATATTACACAAATATTTTTTTAAATATATTACAGTTATATTAGTTCCAGCTTCTTTGTTTATCCTATTCATATGTTCTTGAAATTTTGGTCCATGTCCATCTCTGTCTTCTGCTCCATTTTTGATAAATAAATAACCGTGTATCATCTCATGCTAAAAATAAGTACAAATTAAAAAAGTCAATGCAAAATTCATTGATGTATAAATTCTATCAATTTTATTAAAAATTTAGTTGAACAGTTTTTTTTTATTTTTTTTTTAATCTTACCAATAGTGTCTCAACAAGATCTTTTCTGGGTCGAAGTTTCAAGAGAGGTTCACTCAAAGTTATGTAACAAGCTCTGTTACGTGGCTGAAATGTACACGTGCCTGCACATCTGTAAGTAAACAATAAATGTGAATACATATTAAATGTTTTGTTTGAAATAACTCACCTAAAAATCACCAATTTTAGATACGATTAGTAGAATTAAAATTGACATTACCTTCAAAATCATATAAACCAATAAGTAAAAAATGAAAAAGAAAATTGTTATGGATAACTTTTTATTTTATAGTTGTTTTTAAATTTAGTTTATTGTATTATAAAACATTTTCATAAACAATTTACTAAAATGAAACAATCCAACGTGAACTTATTTTGATAAAATCAGTGAATGTAAGAATCAAATTTTAAACTTTCAAAATGTTTTTAGAATATGATTGTATTCTTAAAACTGTCATTGTATTTAATATTATTTGTTTATGGAGAATATTTGTAATTAATGATGAGATAATATAAAAAAATAATTACGATGTCATTCGTTTGCTCCATTTAACTTCTACACAATCCAATGCATTTTTGAAAAACTTTCGATTAAATTGAACAAATAAAGTGTGTACATTTGGGGTTGGATCAACAAATTCCAGATCATTATCCACTATTGTCTTTGGTATGTAATTTGGATTTGCCTGTAAAACAAAAACATAGTTTTAACATTGTTGATTTAAACAAAAAATATAAAAGGCACTATCTAGACGGACTATGTAGGTTGTGTAGAAACAAAGAATAGGCAGGGTTTTTCTCATTTTAATTTCAACGGTTACAATTTCTTGTCTTTGTTTCATACACATCTTAATTCAGCATAACGTTGGCATTATGGTATATGATGGTATATAATATAACGATTCTAATTGGGCACATATAAACAATTAATTAAAACTACAATTGAGACTTAAGTACGAAAATATGTTGTTTTTTTTTTGTCTAGAAAGTGCCAATAAATGATTTACAAGTAAAACAATGATTTATTTGAAAGAAGCTTAAATAAAAATCTCATACCATTACAGCATTTTCTGTCAGTCCGTCAATAATATAATCATTGAAAGCCATTTTGATACACTAGGACTTTTTTTATATTTAAATATTTATATCGCTTTTATCTCGTTTCGATTTGTCTTTTAAAAAATTTACTTTTGTTAAATTAAGGTTATTACCGATATCATTGATAGCAAAATTGTTCCCGGCAAAAACAACGGATCTTAAAAAGCAAGGACACCTAGTAGAGTGCTACGGTCAACAGTTAGCAATCTCATTTGGCGCCAAAATTTAAATTATGATGATCCTAATACATTGAAACATTACATTTCATAAAACTTAATATCTTTTATTATTTGTAAAATGATACCCTAATTAAATTACCTACGGATAAGTATAACTATAAATACGCTTAAAATTATAAATGTTCCTTTTGAAAAATGGAAGTATGTCATAAAAACCTTCAAAAACGTATATCTTAATTGTTCTAAATTTCCAACTTCCTCGTTTTTCTTGTTTATAAAATCAAAATTATAAAAATCCACATTATAAAGTGAAATGATTTTAATGAGTTTTTTTTCAGGAACAACAATTTATGAAATTTTATATAAAGATGTATTTTTCTTATTGATTGTTTTTTAAAAACTAATGAGAGGATTGGTTTTAAATTTTAGGAAGTAATAAGTGCTGCCTTATTTATTAATAGAATTTTTTTCACGTTTTATGTACAATTATGTATATTGTTGTAGACCTTTATAAAATAACTTTAATATTAATCTATCACAAATAACATTTTATACAACTACGTTCAGTCTTTTTAAACATTTGGTAGTTTCCTTAACATTTAGATTTCACTTTTAAACATTTTGACACGCCAAACGAATGTTGATAATACTTTTACAAGAACATTTCATCGTGGTAAATTTGTAAAATCTTCAATGTCGGAATTAACAAAAATATACAATTTGTAGTTTATACAATTTTTTAAATAATCACATTTAGTCTTTTTGAACACTTGGCAGTTTCCTTAACGTTT
Organism: Aradophagus sp. ZL-2020; assembly: GCA_022817685.1. Classification (NCBI taxonomy): domain Eukaryota; kingdom Metazoa; phylum Arthropoda; class Insecta; order Hymenoptera; family Scelionidae; genus Aradophagus; species Aradophagus sp. ZL-2020. The sequence goes on along the minus strand of JABFOV010001827.1, from coordinate 2,302 downwards.
AAATCATTTAATCGTTCACTCAAATCATTTCCCTTGTATCAAACATTTACTGGATTATATATAATACGTATATATATATATATATATATTTTATCATAAAAAATTATAATTTAAAAAGACACTAATTCCTGGATGTCCGCCTTGAATCATCTTAATTTACAGTCAGAGTGTCCAGTGAAAAGTCAAATTGAAATTCAAGGTTTTTTCCCTGTTTTTCCAGGTTGAAAAATTGTTTTTTTAAGGTTCAATGAGATTAAAACAAACTCAATTTTATCAAATAATTGATTACCAAGTATAATAATTACAGTACAACATTTAAATTGTATATATGAGTACAACCAAATTGATATTGCGTGGAGCCGATATCATACGTACATATATATTGGATAAATGTTTCAACTGCCAAACATTATTTTGCTTTTAAATAACATTTAAATTGACAAATTACTCGAAATAAAATATGGAAATAGTAAATTAACGAAGATTCAAGGTTTCAAACCAAAAATCAAGGTTTTCTTCAGATTTTTTCCAGGTTTTATAAATTCAAGGTTTTCTTCTGGTTTTCAAGATTTCAAAATTCGCTGGACACCCTGTCAGTGCTGGATTTCCCAATGTACTTCCTTAGCAGTGAATATTCTACATTCGCTTTTACATTGATACAAACGTTTCGCATTCTTGCATCTTCCAAAAGACTTTTCCACATCAAATTCTGTAATGTACAGATGTTTATTAATAATGTTTGCTTAATAATATATACTTTTTTTATTTCATATAAAACATTATATTTTTACTTCTATATTTTAATGTAATGTAAATTTAATTTTGTTGATATATATATATATATATATATATATATATACACTCCCATTTTCAATTTCAACAAACGGAGTTTCCATTATCGATATTGAAAATCGGGGTTTTTCATTACCTCTTTAAAAATGAGGGTTCTTCTTCCCAGTCATCGATATATATAATGTCTCAACTGACAATTAACTATGCTTAAAAAATTATATATTAATAAATGTTTAATTAGTTACTTGTGGCTGGTTGATTCGTCGACATATATAGAGACCATGTTTTGCTCTGGTCATGGCAATGCGAATCTTTTGATCCATAGAACAATTTCTATCTTCAGGATTCCCACCGGTAAACATAATCACAATGTCCCTTTCTTGGCCATAAACATCATCTATGTCACTAATATCAATGATGGACTCGTTTCGGGTTAATCCACTGCAATACAAAATTAAAAATCTTAAAAAACTTAAACATTTTTTATTCATTTTCATTAATATTATTATTTTTTTAATATTTATTATTTTGCACTTTTATTTTCAACTTCAAACTGCAAATGCAAAATGAAAATGATTACGATCTAAAAATAAAATTTGTATATGTACGAATAATTTTTTGAGCAATATTTACTTATTTGGTATAAAAGTGATTTTACCTTTCATCAAACATTCTCATAAACAACTTTTTTTGTTTTTTACAGGCCGCAATGATTCCAATAGTCAAAGGTTCGGCGTTCATCTTATAGGACAATATTGCATTGATCAAATTTATCACAAGTGCTTTTTTATCTTCCTCTGTGTTTTTTTCAGTGTCAACATTAAAAATCAGGTATGGTTCAATAAATAAATGAAATTTTTTGTTGAAGCTTCCTAACTGATTTTGATAGTAATACTCATTGGTCCACTTCAAAATCGGAGGATCCATTCGATACTGAATATTTAAATGAACAATGTCATTTGATGCGTTTTTGCTTAAAGCAGGTAGTAGTCTAGAAAATAATGACTTATCTAATCCCAATGATCTTGCACTCTGAAATGAAAATTTATGTATATACATAGGATACATTTTTCGAAACAAAACTATATTGTCACTATGATAATGCATATAAAACTCATAAAATCCAATCAAGATTTTGTGAGTTTATCAAAATGCATTTTACTAAATCGATTTTCTGAAATTAGCATTAATACGTCTTTGCGTGTAATCAGGGAAAGTAGACTCACATTGAATGGATTATGATGAAAGTGTATTTTTACTTGTTCTAGTGACTACTGACTTTTCACTAAATTTTTGTATAATTCAATCAATTTAAATCGTCTTTTGTAAAATAATAAATGCCATCGTTTACCTCAGATATCTTAGATGTTGGTTGTAAAGTTGAGTCTCCCGTTAAAATAACTGATCTTGCTTTCAATGCTAAAGGCACTAATGTTTCAACTTCGGTGCATAGATTTGCATCATCGATGATACAAATTGGTATCCCAGTATTTCTAAAATACATAAATAT
>JABFOV010001826.1:0-22829 GCA_022817685.1 Aradophagus sp. ZL-2020 | reverse complement strand
TCGCAAAAATGATGAAGAGGTGTGCAGAGCGGGTTGGAGAGAGGGAGAGGGACGCAGAAAACACGACAGGGGGGTGGGGAGGGTGAGGTAGAGGGGTAGAGGGAAGGGGGGGTGGCGGGGGGGAGGGGGGGGAGCGGAGGTGGGAGGAGGGGAGGGGGGGGTTGGGGGTGGGGGGGGGAAAACAGGGGGGGCACCGCCGCGCCCACGACAGACACCAAGGGTGCGCGCTCCAGCCAATCTTTTAACGATTACCCACTCGCCGAAGAACTGTATAACGCCTATATCCCGGAATATATCATTACGCGCCTCAATCGACGATCGGCCGCGCCACGTTTCGACCGGGCGCCGCACCAATTTGCCCGGCCTCTTGGACCTGGCTGCCGAATTTACCGCCGACGTGGTAACAGGCCGACCATTCGAGCCAAATTGCCGGCCGGAAGCATGTGCCATGTTAATGAATAAAAATTGTATGTATTTGTAGGTGTGTATACGGAGATCTGAGATGGGTTAGGGAGGGAGTTCGAAAGAATGACTACATGAAGGAGTTTCTTACAAACTATTTAGATCAAGAAATTTAGTAATTTTAAACTACTCGAAATGAGAAGTTGTTGAGAAGCAAATAGTATAAAACTATTAAAATTCTTAATTTATGTAGTTTGTTATTATAAATCGTATTAATGAAGATATTAGTATATTATTGCTGAGGGCGCCACTACGTCCGAGGCATGTACGCTATTTTACGGCCCGAGGGAGCGGACGGTAAAGTGAAACTTACCATCCTAGGGCGGCAAAGATGCTCGAGGGCGTAGCCCAAGAGTAACTTTACTGCCCGAGGAGCGGTTAGTTCTAATTTTGTCCGCTCCCAAGGTGCGTAAACATATACATTTGGTGAATTGAGGTGTGCGAAAGAGGAAGTTTCAAAGAATGATGGTATTTAATTTCGATTGTATGAGGTGCAGTATGCTACAAGAAAGATGGAGGTTGATGACTGCAGGAACTTTTTATTTTTAGGGAGGGGGGAAGGTATTTTATATTCTAGTGCAAAACAATAATTCTTTCCCCACTCTTTACAAAAACAGTGCGTCTTAAGGTTAAAAGATTTTAAACGTCTAAAAAATAATAAAAGTTTCAATTTTCCGATTAAATGTAAAGACATTGTTCGTAACTAAATAAATTTCTTAAGATGAGACTTTTGTGTTTACAGTAATATATATTAATAAATTGATTCTTATATCATTTACTCGATTCTCTATTTGTCGTCTTTCATAATATCGTTTTGCACAATTATTTACGAAGCTTATAAACTGTATCGACAGGTTTCACAAAAAGACTAATATAAAAATCCTCAATACAATACCGCGATGTCTCAATTTCTTCTAAGATCGTTATCAAATATATCGAACAATATTGGAATTATGTGAAGTAACATTTGTGCTCTCTGCCGGATGAAATGCTTTTTTGATTTAAACCATTCGCGTTCCTATATGAAAAATCTGACTCTGATGTGATTAATGACTCGGAGAGGAATATTGATATATTGCTTCGCCTCTTAATTAAATCCGTTATAACCCGTATTCAATGAGGTTGACTATAATAATTTAACGGATTTAGAATTCATTATTAGATTGTTATATATTGGAATGAATTTCGTTTAAAAAAAAGTGAAGATAAAAACTTGAATTGAAAGTAATTAATTATAAATACCTCATTTAATATTAAAACTAATTAATTGTACTTGGTTAATGAAAGAGTCATTATCGTAACTCCATAAGCATTTTATGAATATTCATGCTTATTTCAGCCCCAAAGAAACTGTATTTAAATTAAATGTTCAAAGTACGATTAAAACAGATTCGCCGTATCGTTACACTTGGTTCATAAAACGTATTAAAAAAGATTTAAGCAAGTTCGCACAGCGCAAATAACAATCCCCACACGAGAGTCGGGGGAAAAAATCAAGAAGAGGATAAGCTCTTTCGTTTGTTTCTTCGCGTTTTGTGCTTACTGAAAGGACAGTGATTGATTGTACTGTCAGTTGCAAGATAGGAAGCGAGCTAACAGAAGTAACAAACCGTACCTTTTGGCAAAGTTGAATTGCCTCTTACATTTTTTCCTGAAATTATTACAACTGTGTTGTACTCCAACGTTATATTATTACCCCATCTTTTAAAATGAAGTGGTTGGTAGGCTAATACATGGAAAACCGAATGATACAAGTTACTGCTTGAATAATAAAAAATGTTATTTATTTCCACTTGGGTGATAATTTTTATTAATAATCAATGAAGTCTTCAAATTTGATTTTCGTGAAATTGAATATCATCGTTTTTTTTTATTTTCGTTTTGAACTTTGTTATGTACGGTATATTTTTTGTCACATAAGATCAAGCATGTATAATGTTCTGTAATAATAATTTACATAGTTCAAATACATAGTTTAAATACTTAATTGTAAACATTTAAGAATATGTTCTCATAGTCGATATAAATATTTCACTATGATTTTATAAATAATTATACATACTATATTTCAAATAAGTGCATATCTCAAACGGACATTGTGTATCCTTTTTTTTCAAGTAATTTCGTTAGTCGAAATTTTGGGAACAACAGAATTCGCCGAACTACGTTATTATCCAATTATTATGGAATTTCGATGCCGATAAATTCATGCGAATTTTAAGAAATAACGGCGTACGTGTGGCAAGTAATTTGGATTTCATCTGTTGAGTCGACTGCGTGTGAACAGCAGTCGAGAGATGGAAAGCACCGAGGCTTGTCGTTCAGTCGAACGTTATCCTCAAAGTCCAAAGGATGTCTGCTTGCAGTTGACAGAGATGACGCGATAGAAAATTCAACAATGAATTTCTATATCTATACAAGCTTCCAAGTGCCGCGAATGAAAAAAAGATTCGATCCACGCTCAGGATGAATCGCGATTGAAACCGTTTTGAATTTCTCGGGCAAAAAAAGTCGAACGACAAAGTCGCTTCCGCGCAACGATATCAGCGAGACGTCGTTCAGTCGATACTTTTTCACGTTGCTGTTGAACGAAACGTAACGTCACGCGAAAACGTTTTTTTCGACTCGGGTAAATTATATCAATTATGTTGAGCGTGAAACAATACTTTTGTAATAAAAATTAATCCATTTCGGCAACTTTTATGTTGAGATAAAGTAATAGAAACATTTTTTAAAGAAGTTAGATCAACCAGAAATCGCTATTAGATTTCGATACACACATTTTGGACACAAATTTTACTGTAAATCAGCAGTGAGATACATGTTATGTAAAAATCATCAATCCAACATGTTTGCCACGTATTGATATTGATCAGTATCAAAAAATTAACACCAATACAAAGTTGTTCATTTAGAGACATTTCTTTTTTGTCTGTCTAAAACATTATGAGTGTCCCAAATTATGACTGGTATCTCATAAATGAAGAGTAAGGAAAAAACGTTCTCATAAGGACCCAGTATGGTAAACTTTATACCATGTCAGGACCAATGCAATGCCATGTGTTAGGACCATATCAGAGCCATGTGCTCATCCAGTAAGGGTCAGATCAGGCAGCCATTTCAAAACAATGACAATTAATACCACATAGGGGCCATATAATTTTCTAAATTTTCATTCAAAATTTATACTTTAGATTGCAAAATACTTAAATTAAGATTGTTATATTTTGGTAGCAAGATGTATATTTATAAGAGTGGATACCTTAAGGAAATCGCGATTAGCTTTTCGGCGGTAAGAGACGCAATTAAAAGGCCGTAACGGCGCCGACAATCGTCGGAGGTGTATTGCGCGCTTATCAAAGCCGAAACACTCGGCATTGAAGTCGATAACGAGCGATTGAAGCCCTGTTAAACGCACTCGCGTTGCACGAAATGGGCTCTCGCTCGGCGCTATTTCAATCGGCACGCTACACACAGTGCGGCCTCCGGAGCCGCGCATACACATAGCTTCCTTATCCGCGTTCCGCCGCCCTCGATCGAGCCGGATCCCCAGGATAGTCCCGCCCAATTCACGACCAGCTTCTTCCCTCCGAGCATTCCCGCTTAAGCACCGCTATTATCCTTCATCCTTTAATGCATTAAACACACGATGTATCATTGACACTCCTCGCATGAAGTGCCGGCGGATTCTCATCGGCGTTTCGTTTGTTACGGTTGAATCAATTATCATAACGTTATTTGCTTGGTTGATTTTCATATTTAAAGGGAAAATATTGAGTCGGTTATAAAGGAGTTTTGTAAACGAAGTTGTTTTTATAAGGCTGATGTTTTAACAGGGTGATCCAAATATGGAAAACCTGGAAAAACTTGGAAAAGTTAGGGAAAAGTCAAGGAATTTTATTTGTGGTCAGGAGAAAGAATAGTATGATAAGATTATATACAATTTAAAAAAAAGTATCCAAATATCGTCCAAAAATTACCACAGTTCAGTATTAGTCACTGAAATCTATTTTTATCTTAATTTTTTCATCGGATGAATAAATAAACGTTTTGTATATACGTTATAAATAAACGAACAAATAAATGTTTTTACGGTGTTTAAGAAAAGTGAAAAAAATTCTCAAGACAACTTGGAAAAGTCAGGATAATTAATTCCCAATTTTTTTCAGCCACTCTGTTTAAATTTTCGATACAATTTTAATTGTTCTATTGTGAAGTTTTTCAAGTTGAAAAGAGAATACAGAAAAATTGACAAAATTACTATAATAATAGTAATCTAGAATTAGATTTTTAATTTCTAATTCCTGGTTGTATCTCGATAATAGTTTCTGAACAAAATATAGAATTAAATGGAAAAAAATTAAACTAATGTTATGCAATAAAGATGTATTTTTATATATCAATGATACATATTAAGTTGAGTAAAAAAAAAAAAAAAAAAATGTTGCGACAGTTTCCGTCACTGACAAAGTTGAACGGTGTGCATATCTGTTTCACTTTTCATACGTAATATCGAAAAATTCGTAAATCGCTAACATGCACGAGTTCTCTATCCCCATGCGAAGGGTTAGTGCAGTTGACACCTAGCGGCACACGAGGTTTCCTCACTCATTTCTAACCGAGGTGACTGTTAATATTAGGGTGAGGTAATGGCCTTTTTAGTTGAACCATGTAATTACCTCGTGTAAACGATTGATCTTTACTACCATGTAAAATTTCGCATCATCAATACTTTTCTCTACAAAGAATGAATTTTCAAATTTAATCATTTTAGCGTCAGAATCTAAATTCATAGTACGTAATAAAATGTTAATGATTTTAATAAAATGTTAAATGTCAAATCTTACCAGTAATATATATTTCATAAATATATAATTCAAATACTAAAGTAATTGTTAATTATTAATTAGCTCAACACTATATCTTACACACACTTAATCTAAATAAAATTATGATTTACATAATTTAATTTTAGATGAAATTGGATTTTATCTTTTATTGTTAAATAACGTGAACAAGTTGATCTGCAAAAAAAAAGTTAAAAAACCACGAAATTTCGTTCAATTTTGCAGGTGAAGATTTGGTTTCAAAACCGACGGATGAAATGGCGAAACACGAAGGAACGCGAATTGCTGGCAACTGGTGGTTCCAGAGAACAAACTTTGCCGAATAAGAACAATCCGAATCCGGACCTAAGTGACGCCGATGGCGATAGGCAAAGAATGGACTTGAGCGATGTCAGTCCACTAACAAGTCCCCAGAGATTGGATGATCACAGCGACAATGAGGACGAAGAAATCAACGTCACGTGATAAGATACAGTTTAAATTGTAGCGAATCCGATTGCGAATCACTTTACGAAACTTTTAAATATATTTTGTTTACGTAAAAAAAAAATCATTGGGGAAACCTGTCTTAGTTTTTGTTAAAATCTTTCATCAAATGTAAAAGATTTATTTTTTAATAAACTACTCGTAACTCAAAAATAAATTCACTTGCGCTTTTAAAAAAATTATTTGCAGTCGTAAATTCTTCGTGCGATGAGAATATATTTTATTTATTATTCAAGAGAAAGAAAATTGAAAGGTAATAAATGACATTACTTTTGCATTCAAAACATCTTTTTAAAAGTTTAAAAAATGAATGTCTGCATTAAAGTTTTCTGGAAATAATGACATATGAAAAACTATGCACGGTGTGGAATATGCATAGTAATCCCTTGATTTGTTATTATTTTTCGCATCATTGAAATCATAAGTTACGTTTATCTTTACGAATGAGTTGCACATTTACCGAGGTAACACCAAAGGAATTTCACGATTATATTAATCGGACGTGTACCATATTGTAATTATCGCTATATTGCTAAAACTTTTAAATTCTCTTCGAAGTAATATTTCGACTAATAAATTATGTAAAATTACATGTAACGAATAAATTTCAAAGAGACGTGTAAAATTATACTTATCGTGATATAGACAATTTATGAGATATGATTATAAATATATGTACTATATTGCAATCAGAATAGACTGCCGGAAGAAACGAGCGATAGCATAGGGAATCTTGAAAGTCTACTGAAATCCAGTTGCACAATTTTCATTGGCAAATTCGTTCGAATGGTATTTTGTAATTGACGACCAATCTCGTGATTGAAATTAAAATTTCGTGCTCAAAAATGTGCAACTGGACCGCGGCTGTGTGTTTATATGTATATTGGATATTATTTACGCAATGTAAAAATTGAAATAAATATTATAAAAGTCTCATTCATATGCTCGAGTATCATTTCACATTTGTATTTAGTATTCATAAAAGCAAAGTAATTATCAGATTATTATGTCGTTAATAAATTCAAAGCACATTTTTGTCATTAATTCAAAACACATTTTATTGTAAAAAATTTATGATAAAAAAATAATGAATAATACTAAATCATGTTTTTGTAATAATTGTACAAATCAAAATATATTCCTACTGCACGGAACAAAAAATTGTTTTCTTGATCTAAAATTTATTAACAATATTACACATTTTAAATTCAAATGTTTTTGTAATACAAATTTCTCTACATCCGCAGGTCAATAGGATTCTACGAAATTCAATATCATACGCTGGTACTGGTAAATATTGATTTCTCTTACTTACCTTACGTTGATAAGTGTACAAAGTAACTTATAAATTGTTGATATCTAATCTTGATATGTAATCTTATTTTTATAAAAATATTAAACATAATTTATTCTTCTTACTGAAATGAACAATATATATATTCCAATCAGAAAATTATTAAATTTATTAAATAAATTATTAAATCTTTATGTTTATGGTTTATCGTAAGATATTAATTTATTACATAAATTCTTGATTTTTTAAATTATAAACATTTCCTACATTTGATTTTATGCTTGTATATTAAAAATAATATCTGTACAATGTAAGTAACGTTTCTTATACACATTATGACTACTACGATTGTTCAGTTATTCATGGCTTCGTTTTTAGAAACGTCATTTGATTCACTTTCACTGTTTGGCATCGTCGTTTACATTCGATTTAACGTTAACCACTGAAATTCTTTGAACATTGACCGGCTTCTGAGTCGTTTCATATTTCACATTATTATTATCTACCATGTCATTACTCCATTTCAAAAGCCATTCACTTCCGTTGGTCTGAAACATAAAATTACAATTACAATTTACAAAATGATAATTATGAATAAAAAAAGTACAAAAAACTTGTTCTTACCTTCTTCTGATTTACTTTGTTAACGTCTGCTTTTGAGTTTTGTGACTTTATCTGATACTTTTTTAATCGCTCTAATTCTTTTTGTACTTTTCGTTGAAGTTGATGTTTCGCTACCATTTGAGCCCATGGTCCCATGTCGCCTTTTATTGCACTTAGCATTATCTGTAACCGGCGTTACCCTTGTTAAACAATCTCATTAAAAATCATTGAAAACTTTTAAATTCTCTTCAAACACCCATTTTAAACGAATAGTTTTTAATCGTGAGTTTGTACAAGTCAAATAATAATTAAAACTAATTAGATATGAGTGGATAACATACACTGAGAAAATCATATTGTAACCACCGCAACATATATCGTAACGTGGACAATTTCATATGGTAAACTGTTTACGATATCATATCGTAACTAACTGTAGACAATGACATTACTCGATTGTTTTATTTCGACCAATAAGCATGCTGAAAATTTAACAATCTATATTGTACGATATCGTTTTCTCGGTGTATTAAGCATTAGAATCAAATCAATAAATGTGTTATTGGAAAAAATACTGATACTTGTAATTTCTATTAAAAACAATTAGTATACTTGATCAATGGACAATATACCTATTGAGTTTTAATGTTTAATTAGCATTGCACTTATTTGTAATAAGTTTCGATTGGTATTTTACAGAGACAAAGTTACGATTAGAAGTCATTCGTCTTAAATGAGAATTAACCGATTTTTTACTCAGGGTGTAATTATATAATTTTCTATATCTTGTGACATTGATCAACTGATATTAATTTTGAATATAATAAGTTTTCAGTTTGAAAGGAAAATAAATTCTTTGCTCACATCTCTTCGTCTTTTGGATTCACCATCTGTTCCAATTGGATCAGTATTGGTCTGTGGACCAAGTTCAACAATAAATTGTATATCGGCATGTTCTCCAAGTCGAAATCCAATTCCTAATCTTGAATCAGTTCCTACAATATTTAATATGTATTTATTAATAGTTTATAAGTAACGAGCATAGTTCATGATCGTGTTCGAAAAATAAATAATTTCAATTTTATACTAAATTTTTCATCAAGTTATTCATTTCATTTTAACTTATGTAAGAGCTGCTCAAGTAATTACAAGATATTTATAAATTATGATAATTATGATAAAATTATCATATAAATTGTGTTAAAGTTACATAATGTTTATCTCCGTAAATGTTTATATTTGAACATTTATTTACTTTAAACTATTCCATAAAAACGTTTCGTAAAAGGAAATAATTTAAAATGTTTCGTAAAAGAAAATCATTCCGCTGCTGTAAAAGGTACCAACAAGAAAACACTTGTTTCTCCAGACCAACAATTTAAGTCATACTATTAACGTCAATTTCAAACTGATAAACCATCTGTTTAGTGAAAGTGGATCTACTCTTGGGTGATGTAAAGAAATCTTCACGTAATAATTAATCGTGAATGTTACATGAATAAAATCCACATAAATATAACGAAAGATAAAATAATGGACCATATTTTTTACGTTCTTTTACCTTTTTTTATAGGCGGTATGTTTGAATAAACCAATGATAATACAGTTGGAATTTCGTCCGGAACTATAAGACTGCTCACATCTGTAAGAAATAATGAACTGTATTTTAATTTCAATCAACTATTCTAAAAGATAAATTGTTGTAGGATAAAGTAATGTAAAAATAAAAAAGCTTTACATCTTTAAATACTATCAATTTATAATAAAATAATTTTATATTGTAATTATAGAATAATGCAATAAAAATTTAAGTAAAAAATGTAGATATATTTATCAATCTTTGTATTTAATTTTTATCTACATGTCAACAAAACATTTTCATTACAAACATAAAAACAAAAAAAAAGTAGAAAAAGAGGACGCATCTAATTTTCTTTATAATTAATAGTTTAAGCACGAATTTCTACCATCGAATTAGAAAGTGTTATAATTCAATATAATTTGAAATTTTTAAACAAAACCTTATAATTTGAACGACTGAAGTCAAAAAGGGAACAAAATAATAAACACTACAATCTCAGAATCTTAATTATCCTCTACTTCATACAATTCAATTACCACAAATAAATATCAAATCCGCATTCAAAAAAGGGCAATTAATCCTTTATTCAAAATACAACTATTACAATTTGTCCTCTGACAGTTTTAAAAAACAAAATTACTTCTAATAAGTAGTGAAATTAAACGATAAAAAATAAATGGCAAAATGAAATCTTTCTAGATTGTCCACCGCAGAAGCCAAATCTTTCGAACATTCGAATTAAATCGATTCGATGCACAGTAAAGCTAATCGTCGCAATCAACCCATCGAATCTAATTTAGTAAATCGCTATTCGGTCGATTGGTGCATTAATTGGTCATTACTGCAATGTAGTCAAAATTTGTGGTCCTTGACCGCGATAAAGGACGAAACTGTTGAAGGACAAGAAATGTTGATTTGTTAGGGTGGCGGGAGAGGGGTCAAGTTATTGTCTTACAGTGGCAGCAGATTAAAAGAAGTCCGAGGCTCACGCTCGTGGCCTTCACGCTTAATGACATCGTGCAGAAGTACTAAGGTCTGCTTTTCACTTGTCCATGTTTCCGATTTTCCCACTTAAACTGTCATCGGCATTAATTGTCCAAACTAGTGATTTCCAACAAACTATCGACGTTCACTGCAAACACGATCGTCATAAAAACAACTTGATTTCAGAAATGCGAACGTTTAATTGGGTCATTGACATTAACAATAATCTTAAATTGCAGAAATAAGTGTTTATTAATTACACGCATCGGCTAATCAAAATAAGTAGAACGTTTAAACTAGTGATAATCTATAGATGATCTATAAATAATTAAATTTACAATTTAAGATTGCTGCACTGAAAAAAATATCAATGACATTTAGTAAAAACTAAAAAATTTTGTTTTAACTGAAAAAATGTAGCTCAAGTTTTCCTCTAATTCGAAAAAACGCGATCTCTGTGATAAAATTGCAGTGAATTTAAACTCTGAAATTTAAAAGGTACCCCAAATTGAGGGAAATAAGTCCATATTTGTATTTACTTTTTAAAATTTTTACTTTCATCACACCACAATTGTATTTTAAAGAATATGTATTTTATCTCAAATTAAAGGAAAAAGTACGCTAAATTGTTTTCAATGCACATTAGAAACATACGAAATTGCCAGTTTAAGAAGTGTGCCAATCCGAACACGGTTTATAATCATAGACCAACGAGTCTAACAAAACTAACGAAACAATGGCTACATAATGACCACAAAAAAGAGTGTCTCGTTCCGAAACATTTTGGCGTGCCCTTATTCAAGCAATCAACTATAACCAAAACACGAAACAAACACTTGTTTTCCCAATGAAATCCGCCTTTGTCAGATCAGCGCTATCCTTTTTAGCTGGCAAGTCTAGACCGCTTTTCGGGCGCTTTTGTAACGTAAACGCTTACAGAGCTGGCAACTGGATTGCAAAATTTCTACGACGCAACGAAAGCGACACTTCCGGCCTGAATAACGTCAAAGGCCGGAACCGACCGGTGAAATTGTCGTCGGTGATGTCCCCGGTGGAACTGAAGTCCGAACTGCGGCGTCCAGCCTCTGGTGACAGAGCCGCTGAAAGAAATCCGGCAAGAGGTTTTCAAGTGAAAGGCCCGTCCAATTGGGGATCGAGGTCGACGACTCAAACGACTCTCTCTCTTTCGTCCCCACTTGGTGACGTCGAGATGGCCGATCGGGTCGCTTCTTGAAAATAAAAGTGACGGCCGCTGGCCTCGGCCGACTGATCTTTGATTCGTCACCGAACCGACGTCGGCCTTTCAGCGTCGTCCGGTGTGATTAATGCACGGAACGACGCTCCAAGTAATGAGCTGGATAAAGATGCGAGGCTTGTTTGTTTTTATGTCGCCTTATTACCTCAAACGTACCTCTGGTATTGAGGAAAAAGTTGTTAAGCGTTTAATGAATCCCAAAGCATCTTGTGAATCTTATGGACGTCTGATGCACATTTTAAGTGACCATGATCTCTAGTACTGAACCTCTCCATGAACCTCTAGTATTGAAAAAAATTTTAAACGTTTAATGAATGTTGAAAGCATTTTTCAATTTTTATAGACGTCTATTGCACAATTTAAACGTTGATAATCTCTAGTATTCAACCTCTCTATGAACCTCTATTTATTAAAGAAAATGTTGAAAGCATATTATGAATCTTATAGATAAAATATTTTTATATATATTAAACGGTAAAATTTTTGTTTTGAGATAAAAGTTGACTTAACATTGCGAAAAAGTTGAGAGTTAGTAATTGAAACCTTGTTCCAAAGAATTATTTAACTGATATATTATTGATATATTTTTGAGATCACTTTTAAAGTCGAAAATTAAAGTCAGACTTACCATTGTAATAATTTAAAGCTGATAATTACAGTAGATTATTCTGTTTATTATTTTATTCAATTACTTCCATATATTTTTTCTTTATTTTTGAATATAGATACTTAAGAGATACTTAACACCATTTGATTATTGATCAGATTAGTTGAATTTTACGTAACTATTAACGTGAAGTAACAGACATATCTCAAATATCATTACGTGGAAACAGCAATTGAATTGGATATTTGATCAAACGTACATGAATTATAGATCAGATATCAGTGACGCACTAAAGACAAATTTCAAGTAAAACTTCCGTTAAATTTCGCAATAATTTATACGAAGAGCTTGCAGTTCCTAAAGGAATAGTATTTTTAAATTGAAATACTACTTGAAAATATAAATACATTTATAAATTCTACAACCTGTTTGCCTTATATTATACAAACATTTATAATTTATATTTTAGAATAATATAATTATACTTTGCAAGAAACTGAAAAATTATTTTGGTTCCATTTTTTAATTTATTTTTCAATTCATTATTACTTTAAACAAAAAGAAGATAAAAAACTTCATCAAATTCTTTAATTTGTTGCTCTTTTTATTAAGATTATTATTACAATATTGTCACAATCAAAAGACTCAAAAATTGTAAACGGAAATTTAATATGATCGAAAATACAATAATTAAATCAAAGAGTTAATTTGTTTAAATTCTAAATGTACATAAATTTGCCAGTTATTGTAATTCAAAAATACATAGAAATATTCATTATATCATAATTTCACATTTCAATGACTGCCTTTCGAACAAAGTATTTAATTAGTTAAATAAATACCGAATACAATCAACATAACTAATTGACTCGACTATGATTCGCTAATGAATAAGACGGCTCAAAACTTGGAGAAATTAAGTTCTACAACGTCAGTACTTCAGAAAACGGAAATACCCACTAATTCGGTTCTGTGAAATTTGATTATTCAGTCGGAGGGCGAGCTAAGAAAATGAGGCTAAATGCCCCACAGGCATTCGCGAATATGAAGGGTGTGCTTTCAACAACACGTCATCCTCAGTAATAAGTAAATTGACCCGCGAGAGCCTGAGATCAGATAATCTATCATTAATTTTCAATTTTTAACACGATGTTGTACCGAGTTCTGATCGTTTTACAGAGCTGTGTTCAGGTTTGGCTTATGCTTCCAGAAGTTGCCTTCGGGGAGCTCTTTGCAACAGTACCTACACACTGCGTCTACAAATTTTCCAAATAAACTTCGAATTGATAAACAATACGTAATTTTAAAATTAAAAAATTTTAAAATTATGTTGCCTTAACAAAACTGTTTTAAATCACTATGAATAATTTATAATAGCTTTTGATTTCGTTTCAATTTTGGTTTGAATGACGTCAAAATTATGTTTGACACAATAATACGGTCTAGAACAAAAAATTAATTGCTTTCTGATCAGTGACATAGTTACCTCATCGAGGTCATACCTCAACCGGATGACGTTCGGATGAGTACAAATTAATTAAAACAATGAAGTTGGATTGGAAGGTGAATTTTATCAGTCATTATCACTTACCACCTACAACGAAAAAAAATTTGGTTGAATCAACCGAATTTTAATTAAACCAATTAAATTATAATATTAATATTAAAAAAATTATTTCGTTTAATCAATCAAATTTTGATTAAACCAATGAAATATAAGGGTTGATTTTTGACCAAGTTAATATTTGATCATGCGCAAAAATCTCAAATATATTTGTTTACAAAATTGTGAATTCAAACGCGGTATCTTGGGAAACATTCGTCTTTATTTCATTCCGATTAAAACAATAATGCACGTCAGAATATGAAATCGTATTTATTATATAATTTGCTAAATTATTGCACCATAACAATGGAAGTGTCATTGAGGTATGAGTCAGACATAAATAAACTCATATTGCCGCCATATTGGTACCGAACCTCTTGACCTGTAAATTTATTTATCATTACAAAGGAGACATGAAAGCGCGTGCGCAGAAATGGCAAGCCAGCCGGCAATTTTCTTATCGTGTGCCCGACGAAGACTGAAGATTTAAATAGAACATAATTATTATCCACGCCGCTTAGAATCACATGCTGGTACTCGTTTTATAATAATAGTAATAATCGACAGTCAACTTCCGTATAAATAAAACATTCACTTACACCCCATCCACGTTTTACCTTTGCACTTGATTCTACAATTAAATATTAACACGTTTGCCTTGAGAGTCATGAAATTCATTGACTGCGATTTCTATTGGAGTAACAGCTGTTTCTCAAAACCACTTATTACAAAGTTTCATAAAGAATTTATTTTTTTATGAAAACATTTTAAAAATTGCTGAACAAATTTTGTGAAAGATCTTAGCAGTTTTTTACTTGGAACGGCTTGTTACGAAGTTATAAAAAAATTTTGATTCTGTATGAACACATTTTGCAATTCCGCAATATTATACCTAAAAATTTGCAATCTTAAAAAAAGTTTATCGAAAAAAAGAAAGATACATTGCGCATTTTAGTACTGCAGTCAAAAACAATGTATGAACATAACAGGTGCAGGATTGTTATCTGCGGAATACTAATAAAGTTGACCGCGAAAAGTAATGAGACTGTATGCAAAGCCACGTTATTTGGTACATATGTATGTATATCTATTTGATTAAATAAAGTAAACACATGCCCGTATTTACGGACACATTTATTTCTCGATGATAAAATGGTTCTTTGACAGCAAAGATTGGTTACTTTTGCAGGCATGAATTTCGAGCTCTTAATTTCATCATTCGAAATGAAATTATGTCTAAGCCAAATTTAAAATGCCATTACAGAAAAATGCTAATTAATAAATAAATAAATAATTTAAGAAGTAGTGAAACACAGAAGTATAAAGTCAACAAAAACAATTTTGTAAAAAAAATAAGAAAAGAAAGCGTAAAAAATGAATACACTTTACAAATAACGAAGTAAAAGATAAAGAACTAATAATCATAAAATATAAATAAAATATTGTCAATTAGAAATATGTCTACATTTACTTTACTGGCAAACAATTTTTATTCTACGGTTACATCAACTTTTTAATATACTGATGACTAATGATAGTAATGATAGTAATCAATATCGTAACGGTACTCCAAAATAAAAATGTTTCTCAATTCATGAACTTTATATCCCCTCTACCCCTCACTAAGTACACAACCATAGAATTAAAAATAAATATAAAAAATGCCTCGTAATCTGATACCGCTTCCCTTTAAATACAAATATAAAATCAAAAATAAATGTAAAAATGTCTACAGATTTGACATATGTTTTTATGCTCCTTCGAACATTTTATCCCATCAATTGCAAAAATACAATTCAAAGTAATGCGAATTAATGTTTTAATAATTATAAGAAGCGATGCGTATTCCCTCATTATCAGAAAAGCATGAATCCATATTCAGCTGCTCAATATTGTTCCTTCAATTTACTCGCTAATAATTTAACAAATTACAAAGCTCAAATATAAAGAGATTTTTCTCCCTTCTTTTTTTTCTTCTTCTTTTTCTCTTCTTCTTCCACCAACACGCGGCCAAGTGAATTATCCTCGAATGCGTACACGAAAGCACGTGAACCCACACAACTCACGACACTTGCCTCGTAGCTCATCTACGGAGCGGTGGCTTATTGGCGGATAGGCAGGTGTAGCGACTACACTCGGCATTCTTTATTCCCCGATTTGGTTTGTTAGTTACGTTATTTCAGTGCTCGCGCCAGTGTTGTGCAACGAATGTCTCAGTGCAAAAATGTGCCGCAATTCGAAAAGCACTCCTAATATTGCAACTAACTATATTCAAGTGAGTTCAACGATTGCGTTTGTTTGCTCGCGAAACATCCGCTTAGTTTGTGACAATGTCATTTGTCATTTTGATGCATATAATCGAGGTCGTATGAAGTCTTAAGTATATCTAACATGCGGAAATGTATTGATAGGATCAAAACAAAGATCTGATCGAAAAGTATATTGCAAATAGACGATCAGATTTATATCCTACTTTTAAGATAGGGAAATAAATTGTAGTAAAACATCTTTTTTTTCAAGGAAATGTGTAACATTTAAATATCTTTTGGAGCTGTGTATAAAAAAGGAATTGTTTGTTTCAAGAAAATACTTATTTTAGTTATAATAATTATATTTGCTATGAGACTATATTGTCAGTAAATCAGTATATTATTATTATCAGTATATTTCTGACAATTTAATTTACTTTTAACTGATTTGTAAAATATATTTCTGCGATCTAAACCAACATGGCAAAAAATATGTGTCTGAAATATTATAAATAGGTCATTTGTAAAAGTAAATCGCTGTTTTTATTGTTAACTTTTATATTATGTAAATATATAAATAATATTGAAAAGATTGACATTTCATGATTAATAATGCTATTCCCGTTACAATAAACAAAAAATTGCCGACAAAAATATATATCTAAGATTTTTGCTTCTAAAAATAAGGTGAATTCAATAATTTGACAAAGAAATACTTTTAATTATAAGCAGTACATTCTTTAAGGAGCGATTATACATTTAACACACTTATTCACAAATACTGATTATCATCTATGTCATAGACGTCTATTTACATAGATGAAATTATATGATTACATTTCAGAACGGTAAATTTTACCAACCTTAATTGTAATCCATATTTCAACCTTTGGAAATGGTAAAATAATCGTAATTATTACTGCAATTAAAATTTATTTTTCTTTGTGCATTTCTCAACCAAAAAATTAGCTTCAATTATAACAACGTCTAATAATATAGTATTCCATAAAAAAATGTATTTATTTTCTTTGCAAATTCAAGCTGTTTTTAAAATTAGACATATTTCTATTATATGCTCTCATTAAAATGAAACATGCACACGAAAATACAAGCATCATACCGCCATTAATTCATTTATTATTTATCAACCTCGCGTTTAGGGGCTACTTATAGCTTCGGGATCGATACACGAATTGAACGCGAATCAGAAGAGCGGCGGACATCGCGACCAATGGCAAACGGCGCACACTTTTTGTCCCAAAACAAACAGCTTGCGAAACGATCTTTTTCAGGCTGGCCGCAATCGAATGAAAATGAACTACTTGATTAACCTAATGGAACTATTTGGCGATAAAAAATCATACGCAAAAAGTTAAATCCAATTTACAAGGCGGTTTATTCAATGAGACCGTCAAAAGTCCAAGTAAAACTTTTGACCGATGATAAATCATATTCATGGTCCAATGTTTGTCCTTCCAATTGTAGACATTGCGAATATACTTTTCGGCGGAACATCTTTTCGCAGACAGAGGTTGTTATTCAAATCAAATTCAATCATGCAAATTGAGTTGTTATTCAAATTGAATGTACGCGTACTGTTGATTTTCGAATTTCTTTCGGTTGCACTGCAACGATTTAGACGTTCGTAAATCAATTTGGATTCAGAAATTGTAATTTTCTGAGTTTGAATCAACGTTTGTGCCGACAATGATAATTACTGTTAATAAATTTTCGAAGTTTAACAAGAGCAAATTTCATTCATCGTAACAAATGTTTCATTTGAAAAATTTTTTTCTTAGATACACTCTTAACGTCTCAATCTCCAAAATTTTTTGCTCAATCTCCAAAGCTTAATGCTCGTTTTTAAAGTTTACCGTTCATTCGTAAATGCTGGCTATATTAAACGTAATTACGTTAAATGTGACCATAAATGTCTGACTTTTGTTCGATTGCAGATAATAAACAGAAAAGTTTTTTCTCGGTGCAATTCAACATTGATGGGCTTGTTTAATGATACAAGTGTTCCAATTGGAACAAGCGCGTTTTCTCGCAGCTAAACGCGCAAGTTTGTTTGTGCAATGTCTGTTTTGAAACAAATGGAAGATAAGACAAACTGGCATTGTGCGTGCGAATCTCTGCTCGCGCCGTAAATTCCGGTTACCGGAATCACTATGATTCTGCGTATCTCTCATGCAAATGCTTATTAACGCCAACATCATTTCATTACTACCGTTTATTTGCACTTATGCGACTTTGCACTCGACGCGCGATGTTTGATTAATTGTAACATCACACGATCGTTTGTATACACATTTCACAACTTTATTTCCATTTTTCTTTCTCTTTTCTGCAAAAAAATAAAAGGTGTTAACGAAAAAAGCGGCTTAAAACGAAGTAAATTCGTTTCTTATCAAAACCAGTATTTTGAACGAATACTCGATAATAATTATCGAATTTTCATTATTTTGCTATGTAACCCTGAAAAAAAAACTTAAATTAAAAATAAATTCGATAAAAGAATTTAACGTTGCTATTACTAAAAACAAAATTTGGGAAACTTTTAATGTTCAAGACGCCAAAAGTGTTTCAGTTGATTGTAAGCAATATTCTTTTCGTGTCTCAATTACCGAAAGTATCTCAAAATGGAGATTTCGTTTGTACAGTTAACAAGCTTTAGTTGAATCTATTTAATAATAATTATTATTTAAGTATACTAAATTTTCTGAAACAGCTGTAGTTGATGGTATCCTTCCAAAATTTGTGCAAATTTTTTTATAATCGTATTTAATTATATTAAGTAGAAAAGCACGAAACTTAAGAAAGAAGAATTGAGACAGTGACGTTTAGAATGACAATGTGGCATTTTTCAGTGAATGGTGGACGACAGTGTTTTTGGCCCTTGGGGCCAGATGATAGTGGTCACAATTGGAGCAACGTGTTTTCTCATCGCGTTATTAGTCATCGCTTGTTTCCTCACCCCAGGGTGTCTCGGATACGAATGCATCAGAATCCGCAGTGAGTGTCTACCTTTATTCGATCAGCGCGCGCCGGCTAATTGTGCCAATTGCTCTAATCAGCCGAGTTCACGGACCGCTCATAAAAATGTGCGCGTCTTTTCGCACCAGTAATTACGGTTCTTGAGATTAACACTTCATCCCATGACAATTTCTTGAATAAAAAATTTAATTAGTAGATACAATCATCGAAGCTAAAATAATTTTTTTAACTGAATAATGAATGAAATGTCTTGTAACATTGCAACGACATCACAGTGTGATTGCAATTTAGAATATAGTAAAAATAAATAAAAAATAACTTTAAATAACTAATTATTATATTTCTTGTCACACCACAATGAGATTACAATATTGTGAAAATAAGCGTTTCTTTGAAACATTTTTTATATCTAAGACATGAAAATAATTCTACTTAATCAACCATGAAATTTCCTGCGATGTCACGATGACATCACAAGGCGATCATAACTCAAAAAAGTTGTAAAAATAAGTGTTTTACATTGAGACATTTTTGGTGTTTGGCATATCAAAAATATCTCCAAAAAAGACAAAAAAGAAGAGAAAAGGAAAAACGGATGAATAATTCAATTCATTCTTTAAAATTAAATATGACGCAAACGATTTTCACGTAATTTATTTTGCTATTAAATACAATATTTTACGTTCGCTCGAGCATTATTTGTATATCTTTGACGCGAAAATATAAAATTACAAAGCGTTTAAAATAAATGACGTAACTGATTTAAAGTGCTTAGACATATTTCAAGAAAGGTGATTGCGGGATGCAGTGATGAAGTTACAAATTTATCTGATTGAATTGAGTTAACATTGAAAATTTGTGTAAGGAACACACTTAGCAGGCAACCAAAGTTAATGATGCCTGCGGAGACGGAAAAATTAACGTTTTACTCGTTACGCCATGCTTCACACGACTCTTATTATCTGCGATATGCCTGCGTTTCCTTTGCACGGTTACACAATCGCCCGCTCCAAGTGCGGATAGCGTGCTTTTACGTTGATATGCTAAACAATCAACCGATAAATTCGAAAACGAAAACTTGTGCGGTATATTGTTAAAAGAAAAACTTGTCAATTTTCAAACGTTAAATTTATTCAATTGTATAACATATATTTATTCATCTGTATAACAATGGAAAATTATTGGTTGAAATATTTACGATGATAAACTAATTACGTTGTTGTACGTATATATATTTTTTTATGTTTCTACATAAAAATAATTGTTTACGTATAGTAATAGTTAATGCACATTGGAAATAACGCTGATTGAAAAACATTACGTTTTTTGAGTAACGGTAACGCGTTACATTTGTTATTTATATTACCAAGTAACTATAAGAGTAATAAGTTACTTTTAAAAGCAAATAACTCAGACATTCGAAGTAACGTTGTTACACTCAAAAGCGTTATATTTCTTGAGTAAAGACAATCTTAACATGTTTTTTTTTCTTTTTTTTTCGACGTAGTTACGCATTACATTACTATTATTTAAGAAAATATTTTAGTTTATGTAATTTAAATTAATTTACAGGGAAAGAGGGTAAAACTATTCCACTGAGGTTTAAAAGGCCTCCAAAAGATAGTCTAAAACCGAACGACATCAGTTACAGATCTTGGAGACTGGGAAGTTTATATGAAAACACAAATGGTACGGAATCACTCGCGTCGTTATACTAACAAATATTATTGTAATAATAAACTGTATAAACATATTTATACTTCTTTTCAAATTCGAATAAATTAACTGTTACAAGTGGGAAATTATTATTATGGTAAATAATAATAAAAGTAACAATTAAATGTTCGATAAGTTTAAACAATTAAACTGCACCGGAAAATAACATTGTTATTTAAAGTGTTTTGTAATTGCGCTTGAATTAATGAAAAGAAAACAAAAGTATGAAATTGAAAGCAATGGAAAAATTTTGCAGGTGTATTGCCAGAAAATGTGGAGGTACAAATCGACTCTAAAAATTCAACCAATGCTCAAATGGAAGTCATCGACACTTCGTCCACCATGGTATGAAAAAACCATATTTTAATTTTTATTTGTATTTTAAATTGTAATTAACTCAGTGATAAAAAGACATCTAAAACAAGCAACCGAAATTTCCTATCATTATAATATCTGTAAATAAGAGAAAAAATGTTTTTAAAAATGCAATTTTTCTTCACAGAATCTGATACAATCAGAAAAGCGTAAATTCGACAACAAACTCAACAATTTTCCTACCGAATTAACGATGAGCCTACGATATATTCATCCAACCGATGCCGTGACGGGAAAACTTTTAATCGGAATAGAGGTAAACAATTTTAATAAATTAGCCTTACTTATTTCACTTACTAAAAAAACTTTCGCAACAAATTCAAACTACTTTAATGTATATAGTACTAAACAAACATCTTATTTTAAACATTTTTCATGTTCGAAACATAACACTTGATATTTTTAATTGGGATAAATAAAATTTTGACTAATTTATATAAACATGAATAAGTACTATAAAGTAACAAAAATTTTGTAGCACAATCTCAACATTTAATTATCATTCCGCTTCTTCCAAATTGGTTTTAATTGGCATTTTACATAAACAACGTTAAAAATTACTCAATTAAATAGAGAATTCACGGATTTTGTGATTAGAATAATACTTTAAAATAAAACGTTTGATTTATCAGGCACTGTCGGGTCTCCCACCAAAGCAATACAACTGCACGTTGGAACCGTATGTCGTGTTAAATATCATGAAAGTGTCGTGGACAAGCAGAAAAAGGCAAAAGCTGCATACTTTTAAAACCAAAGGTGTGAGACACACGGCTAGTCCAATTTATCGAGAGACTTTTGTAGTGGATGACGCGAGACCTCAAGAGATAAAGGTGAGCGATATTTTTTTCTTATCACAACGTCGACAAGTCAAAGCGCATTTCGATTTTCCATTTTAAAACGACACGTTATATCATAGACACATTTTAAAGATCGTTCGAAAATTTGTTTTCAAATGTACAATTTTAATTCATATTGATTTCTTTTGAATATTTTTTAATTCTTTCTTTATTTTTTTTTTTTTTTTTTTTTTGCAACAATTTCATCAGAATGCGTAAATATTTTTTTTCCAAGTTTACTTCACACGTCAACATTCTGCGGAGTCATATTTATAAATATTTAATTGATGTTCAAAAAGATTGATATGTTCAATAATTTTTTGTAGGAGTGGATTCTAGACATAGCGGCCTACGACCATGATCGATTTGCAAATCACACTGAATTGTCCACTCTGCAACTCTTAATGAAAGACATGAAAGATATATTTATAAATCCGAAAGTGCATATGTACAATTTTCCAATGAAACCGTCCAATAAGGTACTTAATTGTAAATTGTATTTTATAAAATATATATCAAAAAAAAATTATAATCAGAAATAAATATCGCATGATGTAAATGCAATCAAATCCTAACTAATTAATATCAAATATTTCTTTTAATCAAACAAAAAATTTATTTTGATTTTAAAAATGTTGCATTAGATGTAAACAAATCGTTTAATACAATATCGAATATTTATTGTTCTGATTCAGAAAATTATACATTAAAAAAAAAAAAAAAAAAAAAAAAAAAAAAAAAAAAAAACCCGCCCCTTATACAAATCATAAGCGGCCGACTATATCCTTGCAACAAGTGTGTGTGGATTAGGCTGGACTGGCGATCAAATCAGCAGGCTCCTACGTGCATATGAATCACGCTCTACATATATCGTTATGCTACATTAGTCTCCTTGAGTTTCACTTAGTACTACTCATGGGTGTCGTCTGG
>JABFOV010001825.1:0-22842 GCA_022817685.1 Aradophagus sp. ZL-2020 | reverse complement strand
TGTACAGGAGGTTTCTGTGGCTCGGAGTTGTTTTTACAGAAAGAGTATATAAAATAAAGTGAAAATAATTGAAAATTAAAAATATTTGGGTTTTAATATATACGTCATATACATAGGTCTTGAATTGGTTCATTTTCATGTTTTTTATATGTAAATAAAAAAAAACCAACAAAAACAAAAAAAAAAAAAAAAAACAAAAAAACATTACGCGTAATATCACGATAATCCGTTTAACGCGGGAATGGGTGCGTATTTATTATGTCTCTTTGTTTATCAACAAACTCGCTTGTATAAACATCACACAGCTACACTTTATTTACATAAAAAACTTCGCGACATTATTTTGTGGAATCTGTTCTTATAGACAAGTACTTCTAAAATCAGTGTGTATAACTAAGAGAGGCTTATTTCTTTACATATTTTGTTAGCAAAGACAGTTAATGTACTATTGCTTTGTCTATAAACTATGCTTTGTTAACAATAGATGTAATCAACAAGTTTTTCTTTGCTTTCGTTCCAAGAATTTCCTTTGAGTTGAGCATAATTATTATTGTTTGTGTGATCGAAAAACGGCAAAGTTGCAAAAATTAAGAAATTAAATTAACTTCGATTCAATATTATAAACGCATTCGAAGGTCAACGATAGGAGACCATCAAAAATACAATAAAGGTACACAAAAACATTATTAGCTCTATCTTTAGTTCAATGTTTATTTATCGCTGTTTTGAAATGTATTGTCAGTATTGATTAAATCGTTGATTCAGATGGTTGTTTATTTCCGTGGTTTTAATTTCGTATAATAAAGTGTATCATTTATTCATTAATTCAAGTGAAAGTTGATAAAATAAAGTTTTAATAGAAAAAATTAAAAAAACAATAAGATACATGTAAACATTTCTGGTTTATTTATTTTAATTTTATGACGTCATTATTCAAAACAACGTTGCCTTTGTTACTTTTTCCGGTGTGCATAATTTCACTAACAAAGTGTATAATTATTTATTAAACAAATTAAAAGTGAATAATATACAGTTTTAGTAAACAAACATTGAAAATACAATAAAGGTACGCAAAAACATTCATAGTCTTTTGTTTATTTCGATATTTACATATCGCTGCTTCTCATATAAATTGTCATTATTGCATACATTGTCGATGTAGATGGTTGTTTTTTTCAGTAGTCTTAATTTCGTGGAATAAAGTGTTATTTATTCATTAAATAAAGTGAAAGTTAATGAAATACAGTTTTTCTATTAGAAAAATACAAAAAACAATACAGGTATATAAAAACGTTTTTATTTTGTGTATTTCAATGTTTACATATTGCTGCCCTTGAAAAATGTCTGTATTGAATACAACGTTGATATAGATGGTTGCTTTTTTTGGAGTGCTTGATTTCGCGATTGAAAGTTTAATAATTTGTTGAATAAACTATTAAATAAATTAAAAGTGAATAAAATATACTTTCATTATAAAAACATTAAAAAAAAAAAAAAAAAACAACTGGGTAAGGGAGTAAGCCCTGGCAGCGTTTTCAGCGAATAACGTGCTTTACTTAGTACACTTCCGTGATGATGATCCAGGTAATAACCAAAAATCATCTGGTGCATTTCCTAGGTGATGACCCGGGTAACCAAAAATCACCTGGTGCACAATTTAATCACCCGAATCGTCATCAGAGAAGTGGACTGAGTGAAGCACATTATATTGTGTGTATGTATATATATAAATTTTAAAATAAATGACAACAATGACTAATGATGACTTTTGTTTTAAACAGACTGCAGCAGAATGGCGAATCATTTTTATCTTAGCTGGAGCCGTTTATCTAGTGGGCGCCATAGTGTATGGCTTATTTGCATCTGGTGAGAGGCAAAGTTGGGCTATAGAAAAGAAAGAGGAACAACAAATGCACACATACGACAATGAAGCGTTGGAGGTAGATGAATTGAAGACTAATAATCACTTGTAACATGGGCATTTATTTTAAATAAATGTATACATTTACAGGTGTGTACACCTGGCGAAGGTTAGTTTTTTTTTATATAATTTTTGTTTATATTTTATTTATTACTTTTAAAATTTTTTTGAAGCTTCAAGACTTTGTCTTCTTGGCTTCAATATTTTATACTGATATATTTCATTCTTGGAAAATGCAATTCTGAAATATCGGGAGAATTACATTTTAAATGTGCTTTCTTTTTGCCCCTACAATTTTCACCTTTAAAAAAACTTTCATTTAAGTACATAATATTATAGGCTGTTAAAATATCTTTGAATACATTGTTTACACAATACGTAAGCAATTTAATTTTTCTTGTGTCTTATTGTCTACGTAATATGTAAACAAGTTTCACTTTCTTTTGTTCAATTTTCAAATACTTTAGTAGCCTATATTAAAAAAATAACCCCTAAAATAATTTTAAACATTTTTTTAGGACATAATTAAAAAATTATGTAATCATTTACGCACAAACTTTGTTTTGTTAAATTATTAGTATAAGATAGGAATATTGATGCATTAAGTTAAAATTCTAAGAAAAAATTTTTTTTTTATTTGACGAAAAATCTAGTTGCTTTTTCATTAAAATATATGTGTGAATTAATTAGTTATATATTTTAATTTAAAATATTTGATATAATAATAGTATATTATTTAACGCGAAAAAAGTGAGTTTTAAGTTGTAGTGGGCCCAAAGGGCTAACAACATAAAAGTTATTTTTACCAAGTTAAGCAAGATATTTTTGAGTGAGGAAAATATAATTTGCTATGCTGGAAAAAATGAAAGATAAAATGGCATGGATTTAAGACTGAAAACAATTTTGAAGGACAATGATGTATAAAAATTGAAGTAGAGAAAGAATTAGACATATTTATCTCATTTTAAATGTTATTGTCTCATCTTCAAATATGTTTTCAGTATTGTTTCCAAAGTTGATTTGATCTTTTTTTTTTCTTCCAGTGTATATTGAAATAAAATTTGCCCATGATAATTGGTATTTCCTTTGTAATAATAATAAAAAAATATATATGTAAATTAACCTTGATTTGATTTTACAATATTATGACAAAAGTGTGAATGAGGTCGGAGGTAAATTTGAATTCATTAAGAACGCTTTTATAAGAGATTGTTTTTTATTACAATAATTTTTAATATATATTTATATATTGTTACAATAAAGATCTATAAACTTTATGTCCACAACCGCGTGACAAATGCATTTTAATCCTCGTCGATACGGTAATTTACAAATCATATGTTCAGTTAGCGGTCGAGGGTGTAAAAACGTTTGCTAAAGATTTCTCCGAATGCGGCAAACGGAATTACTCGCAGACGAACGCACAGGTATAAAATTCGTTTCGCACATCAAAACACGAGATTAACGTATGTGTATATACAATAGAAAATACATTGTAATATTAAGAATATTGATGATAGTTAGTGACATGTATGTGGTGGTTATTTATTGACGTATTAAATTTCTTATGGACTGAAATTGATTTAAAACAGTGTACGCTTTAAAAAATTAATAACAATATATAATTTACATAACAAACAAATTGTGAATATTCAAAGACTGAACTAGTTCATTCATAATAAATAAACAAATAATTTATTTTGTTTTTGTGTTGAAAAAATAGGAAAAAAGTTAACAGTTCAATACAATTTCAAAATTTTCTTCAACTGATCGCATTCCAAAATTTCAAGATCAGTCCACAACCAATCATCCCGCAAGGTAGTTTTGTCTTTGTTGCAACTTTTAAATATAAAATAATCTTTTCCATACTTTTATTTTTGTTTCACTCTTCTGTACAAATGGCACATACTGTTCTATGTTTAGGTAACTACCGATTAATTCAAGTACTTTTTTCCTGCCACATTTCTGTAGCCCGGAATTCCAATTATTATTTGCCGTGCTTATTTACAGTTTTTGCATTTACACGCATAATGGCATAATTATCTCTCTTGGGTTTAATCTTGTTTGTTTGTCAAAGTAAAGAACTTGCGTTAATTAATGTTTCCTTTTTTAAATAATTAAACTTAATTAAGAGTGTAATATGTCAAAAGTAAAAATGTTACATTATGTATTATTTTATATTTAAATCGCAAACAACGGGTTATGATAATTTCATTTAAAATGGTTTTTTTAACAACAAATGTATATGTCCATGTTGGCAAGTGTACATAACTTTGTAATGTATTATTTCTTTTTTATTGAAACATGTTTTCGATGTATTGCGAAATGAAATTACATTGCTTTAGTATTATTTGTTTCAACTCTCAACTTTAAATCTATAGAAGATCATGAAAGACGGTTATTTCTACTTTACAGACTTGTATCAGAATATTAGTCTGTTGTGAAAACTGTATAGCAGCATGTGCACATGTTGTAATTTTTTTTTGTTTTTGTTTTTTGAAATGGTCACAGAGGAAAGATTTTATCACAGTCAACGCACGCGGCGGGCCGCACGATCTTTCGTGCAGGGACACGTTAGCCCTACATTTCATTATACATTTACACAAAGTCATCCAAACTATCTTTCAAAATGTACAGTTTTTCATCTTATTTAAATTTGACTCCCCCCTTTTTTTTACAAAATAGTATTCCAAACATAACGTCCAGCATATTTCATATATAATTTAATAACAATATTTTTAAACATTTTGATTACCTAAAAAGAAAAAAAAGTACTACTTTCGGTAACCTAAAACCAGTTGACACAGTGAAAATCACGTCCCTTTATTTTTTTGTGTTACAATTAATTCTAATTAGAAACAAAAAAACAAATTACAAAAAAATATTTAGTTGATAAAATATTATATCTGATTTTGCATATTTAAAGAAAATTTATTTCATTTAATTAATATTTTTTATAATATATAACAGTCATACGTGTTTGTATCATCTAAAATATTTGATAGAATAGCTTAACGAAAATCAGTTTAATTTCAGATTGTCAACTGGTTTTCAATCCCAAAGTTTTATAATCTCACGTTCAATCGGACATACAATTCAAATTTGTACTTTATACAAAACAAATACGTTAAAGAAATGGAAACAAGCTTTATTGCCCGAATAGATGAAAAGAGAATTGAAGTCTCTCGAGACACGTCAATGTACAGATAAAAATATATATAATTTTACTATCTTGTAGTAGTATTACAATTATTTACAAGCCACATCGAAAAGATGGCACGTTAAGAATATTTTTGCACTAATTTCCTTATCGATTCGTAGAATAATTTCTCATAGTTATCTCTATACATTTTCATTCGTCAGTTCAAGTATGACTCTAAGTTATAATCACAATCGAACACGGCACTCTCAAGTATCGTTTCTAAGTACAGTTGATGAAACTTCACACGTGAATTTCTTCAGTTCTCACCTGCTCCACTAAGCCGCGAAGTTTTGCATAAATATTAATATATCTATCCATATCCACATAGATTCATATGAATACGTTTCTGTTTAAATAAATGACTCTGAAATGCATCTTCAAACGGTTGTTCCGTTTTTCCTCAGTGGTTTCAGTGGCTGTAGCTCGCGCTGCAAACGATCGAAATCGTTGTAATACTCGTGGTCCGATTCTTCTTCCGAACTCTTCTGCCTGACTTGGGAGCCGAAGGTACCGTTTGTTAGCACCTTTTCGAGATCTGGTGTAGGAATGCCTATCGTCTGAGGCGTCAGAGGCCCCTCGTCGTGCGACATAATGTACTCGGGATTATCCAAGGACGTTTTGCCAGGAATCGTCAGGAATTCCGGATAACGTCGGTAACCGTTATTAAGTCGTTTCGATTCTCCTTCTGAAATGATAAGTACCGTTATTAAATAAAGAGCATAATTTTTTACTTTATCTTCTATGAATTACTGATAATTGTATATAGCTTTTATACCTGGCTTGGATTCCCCGATAAGATCCATATACTGAGTAGTTGTCGCTGGCAGTTGTGGAGACGGCATTAAGTAGTCGTCTTCGTCTAAAGGCAAGTCTAATTTTAGATTTCCAATATGAGCTTGTTGATGAGCGGAGTTAACGTCATGCTCAAAGCAATCATCAGTTACATCGCAGTCTGAAATATTGATTTTTCGTTTCATTTCTTGAGTTTCATTCCAATTAAAGACACAGTTATTTAAATGCATATCAAGAATATGAATCTCACCTCTCATGACCATCTTCAAAGGATCTGAGCAGTATCTAGATGAAGAGATTTCGGATCCAATGTAGCTGCATTGTCCGTTTGCCGGTGGGTAATGCACGTTTTGTCCCGAGACGCTGGGATCGCGAGATATTGTGTTGTCGTGCGTAGCATTGTACCTCAACATTTCGCGGTCCCAATTTTGCTGGTTCTGCGGTGTTGGAGAATCAGCAGCCAGTGGTATACCGTTTGACCAACACGGTTTGATAGGCGTATGAGGTGGTGAGTCTGACGTACTTGAAGTTGACAGTCCAGGTGGCAATGGTGCTCTTGACTTGGGCTGCAAGTATTCGTCCGCATCAATCAGAGTCTCTGGTCCGTCACCGATTGTGGACCCTAAGTTTTGCAACATTTCGCGTTTATCCTGAAATGATAAGCGTTTTT
Organism: Aradophagus sp. ZL-2020; assembly: GCA_022817685.1. Classification (NCBI taxonomy): domain Eukaryota; kingdom Metazoa; phylum Arthropoda; class Insecta; order Hymenoptera; family Scelionidae; genus Aradophagus; species Aradophagus sp. ZL-2020. Next base: position 16,257 of record JABFOV010001825.1, on the reverse strand, counting down.
ATAAATATTAAATTATACAGTTTATCTTCTGTTCTTCTGCATTATCGTTTGATTATAAAAGATATTATGTAAATACTTACATCAGTAATATTATACGAGGGCAGTCTCATATGTTTGTCGCCTTTAATAGCCAAATAACGACCAGGGTCCCTAGACATTTTGGCGAAGTCTTCAGCTAGTTCCTTAAATGTAGGTCTAGATTCAGCATCTAACATCCAGCATTTGACCATGATCATGTACACGTCAATCGAGCAAATTGGCGGTTGTGGCAGTCTTTCTCCCTTTTCTAAGAGTTCAGGCACGTTTCTCGCAGGAACGTTTTCGTATGGTCGGCCACCGTAGGTCAGCACCTCCCAAATAGTTACCCCAAATGCCCAGACATCTGACTTGTGCGTGAAAATACGGTGCTGGATACACTCAAGAGCCAGCCACTTGATCGGCATCTTGCCTCCTGCAGCTTTATACTGCTCTTCGTTAATATCCAGTAATTTAGCTAAACCGAAATCCGTGATCTTGACACAGTTGTAAGTTTGTAAAAGCACGTTTCTGGCTGCAAGGTCCCGATGTACGAGGCGTCGCTCTTCGAGGTACGCCATGCCTTTGGCGATCTGTGTGCACCAGTTGAGCATCGGTTTGGAGCCTATTTTATCTTTATTGGTCCGCACGAAGTCCAAAAGGCAACCTAAAGGCATTAGTTGCGTTACCAACATCATCTGAGACGTCATGCACACTGCCAGTAACTTTAGAAGATTGGGGTGTTCAACGCTAGCCATTATGTAAGCCTCGTCCAGAAATTCTTTGGATGTATTAGCACCAGTGCCTTCGTGCAAAACTTTTATAGCCACTGGAATTTTGATGTTTTCCCCTTCGGGTACCCAGACGCCCTTGTAAACATTGCCAAAGGCACCATACCCCATTATACCCCCCTTTCTCATCTCCTCTTCTTTGATGATGCGTAACTTCGCGAGGTTTGGTTTGACACCAGTTGGCCTCAGAGGTTCGTTGTCATCTAGCCCTGTCAGTGCCATGGTCATCTTGACCGTGTTCTCTTTGGCCTTGGTACGCAGTCGCCAGTGGTACATTATAAGTGCAATGATTCCCATTATAACTGTCGCGATGACGCAGCCACCAACTAATATTGCTGGCTGAATTTCATTCTCCCTTTGGTAGCTAGGGTCAAAGGTCTCTGCGGAACAATACGGTTCGCTATCTGGAGGGAATATTTTGTGAGGGTATTCTGGAGGACAAGTTTCAGTGCAGTTGAATGAAGTTGTGTTATCACCTGGCACACCGTCCTGTAGATAAAAATAGTACAATGATTAGATATGAAGACTATGATGCTCAAGATACAGTAATAACATAGCAATAAAGTTCATTTAATCAAGAATAGACACTTACGTAATAAATTTTGTAATTTCGACAATTTAGACATTGATGAGGTCCTTCTCCATAACATCCTCGACATTCAGTGAAGCAAGGTATGCACTTATGAGCCTCAGTGTCTGCAAAATGGTCGGCAGTACATTCGTCTTCGCATTGTTCTCCTTTTTTATAGTTGGTACACTGTAGACACACTTGTTCGTGTATACCATATCCCACACATTTCTTGCACCGTGCGTGACACTTTCTGCAAACTGTTTGTCCAGCTAAAGCCTTTAATGGTCCTTCTTCGTTGTTGTCAACTCTTTCATTGTAATATCCTAAAAATAATTGAAGATTAAATGAAAATTGTAATCACAGTTTATTATGATTACTTTTGTAAAATAACGTGTTTGATTTTTACCATCAGGGCATGGAGTGTTCTTTGACAAACATATCCCGGGTACATGACCATTCATAATCGCTCTCGAACAACTTTCACATCCATTGGGACCAATATTATTTTCAGGCCCTTTACATCCATTTATACAATTTGGGTGACATGGTTGACAATCTCCATTATCATGATAGGTGGTGTTGGGACATGAACTGACGCAATTATTTCCATTCTTAAAATGTTTGCATTTAGTGCAGTGGTCGGCATTAGGACCCGTGCAAGTACCATCGCATTCTGGATGGCAGTGCTTACAAATTCCAGGTTCCGCCTGATAAATTCTGCAATATATTTATTTCATTAGAAATTGGTTTGTTTCATAACTGTTACTATAAATAGAGTTTTTAGCTTTTGTCGAGTAATATAGTGATCAAGCAATAATTAGCACATGTTAGATGGAACATTGTGAATTTTACCTTTTCGTCCACATCTACGGTTACTCATTGAAAAATAAACATATTATTAAATACATTATTAACAATATGTAATTTATTTTGTACTAAAGGTTTGTAAAATAATCCGTTGCTTGTGAAACTTATTATTAAAGCATTTGAATCAAATTAAAGAGTATAACGTTAATTATCAAGAAAAAAAATTAACCGAAAGGAAAATAAAAATAATAATATAGAAAGGAAAGAAAATGAGGGAAATAAGGAAAAACAAGTGTGTCACAAAACTCACTCAGGCAGAGCATTGCAATCTTGCACGCAAGTGTCTCCAAGCTTGAAGTTTTTACACGAAATGCAATTGTCGGGTCCTGCACCCCAGCAACCGTCGTCGGAACACTGCTCGTCGCAAACCATACCGTCTTTTACTGTAAATTTTTTTTTTTTTTTTTTAATGATTTCTGATGATTGGTTAATGATGTATTACTTTAAAAAATTATATATTATTAATGTCACATATAAAATTATCAATCAACTTACTGCAATCTTCTTTCGGTCGGTTTTCGGTATACCAATGTTCGTGTTCCTTCGACTTCTTGAATTTCGACCACTTGATACTCTCCGCGTAACACAGGTTCTTGTTTTCAACAATGGCTATCGATCCTGACGAAATTTTCTTCAGTGACTTCAGGTCCAAAGAAACCAGTGAAGTCTTGACGATATATAACGATGTGAAATAATCGGTGAGAGATCTTCCGCCAATCACTTCTAAATTTCGAAAGTACTTAAGACTAGTAAAATTTTCGTAGTAACCCTGAATGTTTAAAAAGCCAGTGATTTCTTTCAGCGTGCTGAACACCTCTAGTTTATCGGGGTGCATTTTTTTGTACGTATTGTCTGATGTGAAATTGTTAACGAAGACGTTCCTGTAACCCTTGAAGCTGGTGTCGAGAATGGTGATCGAGCCTTCTATGATGGTGCAGTCTTTGAAACTATCGATGTTGGCTGAATGTACGACGTCTACTCCTTTGCAAGTTTTCGGACAAGCTCCGTCGCAAGGCACGCATTCGCCGTTGACTGCCTTCTTCTTTGGCGGACAGGCTCTCACACATGCGCCGTTGTCTTTCAACAGATGCTCGGGACAATTTTTTACGCATGTCGCACCATAAGCGTACTTTCCGTTTGGATTCGTCTCCCAGGAATAAGTCGTTGGATTGTACCTATAAACGAAGAAAAGTTAGGTGATATTTATAAGCTCAAAATAAGCTCACTCATCAAAGTCTCGATATCTATACAATTCAATTTCAAAAATTATTTTTTATAATTTAATAAAGAGACATAGTCGAACAATTTAACTATAGTTTTCTAGTCTACTTTGTAATAATCTGCAGTAAAGGCAATTGGTTTCAGTTTTTCAGATTTCCAAATTCGTAACGAATTTATTGAGTTTAATTCTTTCTAATGCCTTGATTATTATTAATAATTTTAATTAATATAATAATTAAGGAGATATATTGATGCTCACGTTTGCATAGAGGGACACTCCTGCGTGCAGACCCCGTCGTCATAGAAATTCTTACAGGCGAGACAGTCACTCTGTTTCGGTCCGGTGCAGCCGCCTGCGCAAAAGAGGTGACAGCATTCGCGCGGCTCATGGCCGAAACATCTGCCCTTCCAGCACTGCGGCGAACAATTGGTCTTGGAAAACTTTTGACAATTCTCCGGCCCTTCACCCCAGCAGCCTTGCTCGCAGCTCTTGTCGCACTCGGGGCATTCGCGCTCCGGCAACGCCAGACTGTTGTTCTTGTTCATGTACTTTCCGTTGGGCGCCGATATTATTTCGTCCCAGTTGATCGTCTTGATGTGGCAAAGGTTGAAGTTGTCGAACATTCCAACGCTGCCGTTTAGAATATCTGGAAGAATTGTTACATTTTGAATTTCATTACGCGATAATTTTATCATCAATGGAATTGAATTTAAATCACCAAAAGACATCTAAGTTTGGGAAGCGGAACTGGCATTCTAGAATTTAATTTTATGAAAAATTCAACCTCATTTTGAATTGATGTAGAAGTTAAACATTGTTTTGATGTCTAAGATGTTAAAAGTTCGTTCATTTTGTTGGTTCATATTGTTGGACACATCTGTATGAAATTTGCGTAACATTTTTTGGTGTTTTGAACTCGCGATACTTTGCCACGTGACACAATTCACGCACGTGATTCGCACTATAAATAATTGTTAATGCATTACCTCTGAGTGAAGGCAGTTCTAAATTCGACAAGCCGCACATCATGACTATGAGCGCGTATTCGTCGCTGTGATCGTTGTCCTGGGTAATCGGTTTCGATAATATCGTGTTGAGCTTGAACAGGGTTCGGCCGCGGATGATCTGCAATTCCGGCAGAACCATTCTGCGTACGTCCACGTGGCTGATAAGTATGTAACCGGTGACCTCGCGGATGTGATGGAGGAAGCTGAGGTCGGCGGTCTCATTTTGGATCCACGTGATCTCCAAGTTGCCATCGACGTAGGTACAGTTCGTGTACCTGTCTCGAAGGTTTCTGTAGTGGTGATTCTTATTGGATGGCACTGATAAGCGAGCATTGGTACCGATGCAGACTGCAACAAACAAGCGGAACCAATCATTAATACTGGTGTCAACTAATAATTCTAAATTAATTTATCAATTATGAATCAGCGTTACATTAAATATCCGCTACCTTTGGGTCTATTTTTAGAAGTATTGCATATTCAAAAAAACATAGTCTGTTATATATATATCCTCGTTGTATACAAACATTTTATATCAAAATAGTAAAAAATGCAGTTTTGTTGACTTGAAAAAGCGGGAGTAAAAGAGCGGTTTTACTCCCCCAATTGTGTGAAACGAGCTTTCAATTTCGTTTCGAAGAAAACAAAGCTGCATTTTTTCAAACACGCCTTACATAACTCTACTATTTATACAAGACACACTGCTTTAAATCGCGCAATGACTCAACGTCAGTTTCTCACTTATCGCGTCAACCGCGTAAGAATAAAAATGGCGACTGAGTCACCGGGCATTGCAAAAACAACATTTTTACCGAGCGATCGTCATGCGTCTCGCGTAAAGACGATCTTGGCGTTTTCGCCGAAGATCGAGTATTTGCGTTTTCCAACTTCATCAACAGACCCTTATAAGAAGCTCTCAGTCAAGTTGCTCCGACTTTGCCGGCAAGCAATAATCAATTGCAGAGGTGAAACTCAGCCAACTGGATGGAATCGCGATAGTCGTCGCGGTCAGATGCTTCCGTGGCTAATGAGAATGCAATTTTGCAAGAATAATCCTCCGAGGGCCATCGAGCTGAACGTTCATTAATTTTGCCATTCGAGCGCGCGCGGTCCTCATTAGGCCGCGATACAGAACTGGTCGACCGGCTAGCCCGAAGATGAATTCGCGAGCCGCGCAAAATATCCCGGATCGGTGAAATTAGCGGTAATAAGGCAGAAGAACTCGGCGTCGTCGAAAGATGGATACCGGCGAAATCCACCACCCACATCGACGAAAGTGCACACGCCTCCGACACATAGATAGCTTTCTAGACCTGAAAGCGTAGACTCCTCGTGGGCGAACCACTTCCATAAAGCGCGCGACACGCGCGCAACTACTCCCAACGACCAACTCAGCCGGGGATCTTCGAGTCTTCGTTGACCTTATCTAATAGCACCTTTATTTCCCATTAACGTCTTGGCGAGTCATTTCTCTTTCGTTCGGCGACGCGAGATCGATCGGAAAAATGACGGCAAATTGCGCGACAATCGAGAACACTATGAAGTTGCCGTTAAAATGGTCATAAAGGAGGATATTTATTGACTGTATCTGCCGTGAGAGCGTTGTTAGTTTTGAGGACATTGTTTGGAGTTTGATTCGGACTAAAAGGTTGAATGTTCTAGGTTCGGGTTGAGGATTGGTTCAAAGTTCGGTTTGATGTTAGTAGTATACAGTACCATTTGAAAAATTGAAAATCGGTGAATTGTTTTAAAGGTTGTCAAGCATAAGAAATCGATTTAAATAAGGAAACAGAGTGAACGTTGTGTCATCCCAATCATCATGAAATTGAAAATAATTCTACCTCTCCGAACGTTTGAAAGTTACTAAGCACTTGGAAACCGAAATCCTATTTAATCATCTATTCCTCTTACTTTCCACGATCTCGTCCAGCAGTCGCATCTCCGCGATAAATCTCGCCGCCCGGGACACGGTGTCGCACTTAATTTCGATTTGACAATGGCTTTCGTCCGGCACCGTCGATAATTCATGCGAACGCGCGAGTAAATTTATGTCCCGGCCGCAACTTGGCGAGGTGACGTAACGTCGCGTTGATTTCTTGCGAAACGATAATACTTGGCAGACATTGTGCAAGCGTTTCGTCAGAACGCGTTGCCCGGAAACTGTTGGACCGAAAAATCGGCCGATCGCGAGACGATTTCGGGACGGCTAGGAAAGGTCGGCGGGGACGATAAATAAGGCAATTTTTGTCCGACCGCGTTGAAAAAAGGTCACCGCTCGAGCGTGGCATTTCGCGTCTACCTGTCACGCGCGCGATCCATTATGCGGCTCCTCGTCGGCTCGGCTCCTGCTTCGCCATTAGCGGCTCCGAGTTCCGCGGCCTTTCGCGGCGCCAAGTGACTTGCATACTTTCGCAACAATCGCCCGTCGATCATCGGCCGAATTTCCGAGTTGCTTCTCGTCCGGCCGCGGCCGATAAATCTGCCTGACAGGTACAATGCCGATGAGATTCGTCGGATGTGAAACAATGTGCGCGAAAAATCGACGGCCATTAACGTTGAGCCTTTGCCGAAGGCTCGCCGATCTCGCTTCGATTATGCCGGTCGCTCCGAGTTGCCGCCGATTTCTATCAACTTGTTCTTTTTCTTTTTTTTTTTTTCGTCATTATTTATTTATTTTTTTACGGTGAAATTGTAATATAACATCTGAAATGAATAGAAAATTGGACCTCGAGTGAATGGAGCAATTGAAGGGAAACGCGAGTGGTATATTAAGTTATAAAAATGTTATATCGAAAGCGCGAGGTGATACAGTGAAAATTGTAATCGGTGAAAAATTAGAAATTACAATTATTCATTTCAGTCGGATACAAATGAAAATCGTTCTCGCTAATGACAAAGAAAGTCGGCATTGGAATGAGAGAATTAATGAATAATTTTGCACAGATAAGTATCGTTCGGTGAAAATAGTAATTATTCAATAAAGAGACATGTATAATTTTTAAGTAGCATACTTGAACGAACATGATTGCTTCGAAATTGTCGTACGAACGTTGAGTATGTCGGAGGTAAAGATGCAGCGAATGAAATTCTAGGTAGCGACAATTAGTAAATTACAGTGCGATCGGGGGAAAAGAGGTTAAACGAAGACAATTATCTTCGGATGATAATTATCTTGAATAAAGATGATGAAATGTGAGTGACAAATTACACATTAATAAACGACCGTAACGTGACGTAAAAATGGCTGAATCGCAGCAACTATGTAAGGATCGTTTAATAACAATTGCAAAACGTCGGGCTCGAATCATTCAACGGGCGAATTTCAAGGAGGTATTCCGTTTTATATGCATTTCTTCGTGCCTTGTAAAATATGTTATATTGCATTTGATTCTTTTGCAAGTTCGAACAACTTTTAGCTAATGCGAGTTAGGAGATAAAAACCTTTCTGTTATTGCAGTATCATCACGCGTCAACGTAATTCTATTTTAATTGCGTTATAAATTTTCTGCCAGTCAAAGTCACTTTGCAAAACACTTTTGCAGACACCTACTTTGTTTCAAGTTTTAATTCATTTGTTTCTATAACGCAATTCATTTGCGAGAAAATAAAATTGTTTTATAAATAGTATTGTTACTATAATATAAAGAAAAATTTATTTTGAAATGATACTTGTGTTTATTCGTGAAGTTGTGTTTAGACCTTTAACATCCGATTAAAAAAAGAACTGTGAATTTTGAGTTGATTGTATCACGTTTATTATCAGGATGGTAGAATTTAACGTTTTCGCATCGAAAACTATTCATTTAAGAGACACAAGATGATTTGAACGTTTAAATGAAGAAACAAGTGGCTGTGTAAAATGAAATGGAATTTATTTTAATACACAATTTTTATTTTGTTTTAAATTTTTTCCAATCTCAGGTTGCAAATTCAGCCACTTGCTAATTTTCAAGCAATTGCATCGATATTTGTTTGAAACAATTTTCACTTTTGTTTTTAAAAATTAAGCAATTAAAAAGTCTCTTAGAAATCTTTTCGAGTAAAAAGTTTCAAAGTTTGAAATCTCTTAAAACAGAAATTAATTGATCAAGGAGATTTGTATTTGCTGACTTGTTGTTTCACAAGGTTTGATTTCGCAGAATACTGACAAATAATGAAATGTGCCATTCAAGACTGTCACCCGGACAAGCCTACGCAACGACGATCCTTTACCGAATCTCCGTCGGCGATAAAGCCATTCCCGCGAATGGAGCCAAAAACGTGGAATCGACTTTTCCGGGAAGCATTTTCAACGGGTGTAACAGGTTTTCCTTGTGCGTGCACGCCAAAACGGATTTTAATGTCCGGCCGGCGGGGAGAAAAAGCCGCGGAAAAAGGACAAATTGGCGTGGCAAAAAGGCGCGCCTCGGCGCGACGTTAATGTCTTCACGTTCCTCCGCGTCTCACTCTTTTTGCGCCGCGGGACTTTGTCGCGCTCGACTTTGTCCCGAGATGCGCCGGCGATAATCTGGCCGGGCGATCGGAATTATACGAAAATAATTGCGCGGCATGCGCGCCGCTTAAAGGCCGCGGTGCTCGCTTCTTTCGCGATCGCGCGCGTCTTGTTACGCGTACGTGAAGAACGGCCGCAGGAATACCGGGTGCACCGCGAGGGCGAGAGATAAAAAATCGCAACACCGGCCAGATGCTCGATCCGCGAGCGAATGCCGCGCCGCAAGTACCCGTTGCGTGGCGCCAACCTCGGTAATTATCATCCACTCGTTAACTTGGATCGATCGCCGTTTTCACTCGTCCGGCCGCGAGAGTCTTTTTTGCCCTCACGAGCAACAGTTTTTAGTAACGAAATTTTTGTTTGGTAAAATAGATATGTTCTTCGAGTTTCCAACGTTTATTAGCAAACGAAAATAAAATTCGAAGTACTTTTCTTAGTAGAAATCATAGTATTTTGTGGTTGAATAAGTTTAGAAGAAGAAGCTAGAATATTTTAATGTTTGAGAATATAGTTTTTTCATTTTTGATTACAATATATGTTAGTAAGTTATAAATAATTAATTTTCGTTTATTAATAAACGTGGGAAACTTTGACTATTGAAATCGATGGATAAATGTTGTATTACGCGTTTATTAAAGTTATTTATTTAACTTTCACGAGTAATTGAATTTAGGTTTGAGCTGAAGAACTTGATCGAAATTGGCCAAACTCATTTTGTCATAATTAATGAGTCAGTTTTTTATCCTACTTCAATGCAAACTTAAATTTGTTTTACTTGGGTTGTTAAAGTTTAAGATATTTGAAGTTTGGATGAAAAATGTCCATTTGATTGATGTATTAATACTGGGTTTACATTTTTAATTAATTTTCAGATTTGTTTTTTTAAATATAATACTTTTATCTTAAATTATACTAAGAAGCAACGTGAATATGTTGATTTACGTTCTCAGGGACGTAGTATTTTCTTTTCTCAGTATGAAATAAGATACTTGGATTTACTAAGAAATGGTCACGTTGAACTACATTGAAAAAAATTCAACATGAAAGATTAGTATACATATTTGTTTCGTCGACTGTTTCTCAATAAATGTGAAGTATATTGCCAGATATAATGAAACTCATTCTACTACTCATTAAATTTTATTTTTTTCACAGAAAATTTTACTGTTTGTAGAAAAGTTATATCGTTTTAGGTTTTTTATTTAATCAAAAGTCCATTATGCAATGAATCATAGTAGATTTCAATCGCAATTTATATTTAATAAATAATACTGAAAAAAATTATTAACTTTTCTCGGTGAAATATGTTATATGTAATATAATATATTTTTTAATAGTTTATTTGGCAGTTCCTTGTTTGTATTGAAAAACATGAAAATTATTTACATAATCTTCCACAGTTTTCGTTCCTACATCTCGTATTTTTTTTATAACATTCATTTTCAAATATTGATTTTAACGATACAATCCATTTAATTACCCAGCATACAGTTCTCAGTTGTCGTATACCACGGACTTTGGTTTATGACATAGTTTCTTCCTCTATTTATTTACTCTTTTTTTTCAATTCGGAATATACTTTTTGAGTATAACAGATCTGTGTTTATTGATGTTGAAACAAAGTTATAGGTTCAAGGGATTTTTTGTCCCGCTCATACAAGAGAGTCGCAATGCAAAGGAAATTTATAATATTGACCTATCCGGCTCGAGAAAAACAGTCTCGGATCGGGTACGAACGTATGTAAAAGTATGTCGTTTCTTATTTCTGCTGGAACGGTTGCGTTAGAGTAACGTTTTCTTCGCGGGATCAAAGGACATTTAAAATTCAAATCGGCCGATGTGTACATGACGTGCGATTTTTTGTTGGAAAGTTAACTTATCCATGCAGTTCAATGAAAAGTTGCGTCGATTTAAAATCAACTTGAATGTCTACGAATCGTCGTACCGTTTTCTTTCAGCTTTAAAAATATTAAATAATTTCACAACAGTTTGAAAAACAAAAAGTTAAAAATGGACTGAAATTTTACATTCCGACAAATCAGAAGATGAAAAATCGGCTAACGTGCTAATTTCACGAAATGGCATTATTAAACTTTCGTTTTTCGTTGTAAAAATAGCCTAAACGATCCTGAAGAACAGCTTTTTCTCTTTCTCTCTCTCTCTCTCTCTTTCTCGCAGCAATTTTTTTGCCCGTCGAGAAGGCGAGCGAAATAACAGGGAATTGATTTGGCCCGCATAAATTCGCCGCGCGTTTTCTATGGACGATTTAAAACGTCATAAATTCGTCCAAATTCAAACACTCGGGCCCGAAAAGCCGAGTAATTTGCGAGGCCATCGCGTCACGTCGGCCGGGCATAATCACACGTTATTCGACCGTGTACTCGGCTCAGCAGCAGCGTCGCATCCCCGACACTTTTCAGGCGCTGCTTGCGTGTCGACCTTCGAGCCTTCGATGATTACGGCACCCCCCTCCACCCTCCCAACACGGACTTTCATTATGCGTTATTCCCCTTTCTCAATATTCATTTAAACATGCTCGGAGATAAAGTCGCATTATTCGAGAATATATAACGACGACGATCGGCCGGTAATGGAGCGCGCGTCCCGTGTGTAGGAGTGCAATTGGCTACCACAAAGCACCGGTTCATCATTTCCCGGCCAAAAGCTGCGTGTTTCTGTCAAAAGCCGTGAATTTTGACGCGAGCATTAGTCATTCCACGAAGGGTTCATTTGCCGGGCTCGAGAGATCGATGTAAATTGAGATTTATCGTCGCGAGTTTGTGGAATCATCGCGCCTCGGAGATTCCCAGACGCCTTTCGGAGAGGCGTTTGACGGGCGTCGAAGAAAAGTGTGATTCGTTTTGGTTTTACTTTCGATTTCTCTTTTTTCAGAATCACTTTCTCCGAGCTATAAACACGGGTGTCGGTTTGAGGCATTTTTAACTTTGGGACACCAAAAGTGTCTCGATTGATCACAGGCTTTTGGTATCTTAATTACTAAAAAATCTCCCGAAATTCACTCGGGTGTTGATTTTGTGGTTTTTCGATTGCTAAATTTACTCTCTCTCTCGCTGAATTTTGTCATTCTTTATTGAACTGTACAATTGTATATTTGCTCGAACCTCCTTACTCTTGTCACTTTGTATCGATTCAAAATAAAATATTTTTATCAAAATTCCTACTATTAATCTGAAATTGCAATGTCAACTTGTTTTCCACGTAAAACGATCGCCTTTCGTCGGACGTTATCGAGGCGGACGATCCCACGGGAAAAGTGTCTCGCGGCGACCAACGGCGTCCACTTGTTTCGCGGTAGCGAACGCGCCAGTGCATTTCCATGACAAAGAGGCCACTCCGACGATGGCGGTAAATTAAAACCCGAGCGGCGCTCCGAGTGAAAACTAATTCGTTCGGGCCATCGGCGGGCGTTCGCTTTTTATGCGGCACTTTGAAGCGCCATTAAAGGGCCCGAGCCGAGGCGAGCGACGAGCCGTTGATTCGGCCTCGTAAACACGCCGATACCGCCGACTCTATTTCGCCTAGCTGCTCGGCCCTCGTCGGCGTTTCGTTGCCGTGGCCCGCGGGCGCGAACGTCGAGGTCGAGGGGGACCGGCGATCCGAAGACGACCCAGTGGCGTGGCCGGAACAATGGCCGTCCAGTACTCCGGGCCACGACAGTTATTTCGTAATAAAAACGTTGATGAAACGCATTAACTTCGGTCCCTGAATGTTTCGGCAGATAAATCAGCCGGGGCGAAAAAATTCACTTTCGGGAAGACGTTTAAGGAGCTGGGTGTCTCGCGTATCATCGGGGGGCTGACCCGGCCAATAAAACGCATCAGTGTTTTCTTTAATTGCGTGTTTCAAATTGTAAGAGCCCGTGTTTACGTGCCTGAAAAGTATCATTACGAAATTCTGCGTTCCTGGGCCGAGGTCCCGAGCGAACGACGATTCAGTCCCACGGAAATAATTCGATAAATAAAATGCTTGGCGGTGAAAAAGGGGTGTATTTGAACAATGTTAGTTGAGCCGCTGCCACGGAAGATGGGACGGGGGTACGTGTAATTTTGATAATCGTTCGGTTGGTGTTTTGCGACGCTGGCACTTTTTTTTTTGGGGGGGGGGGGGGGGGGGGGAATTCTTCGAGATTTTTGGATTGTGTTGGCGAAATGAAAATAATCACGGTTCATGAAATCTGAATAATCTTGACTCTACTTTTAACAGAAATATAAAATTAACGCTAAAAAATCCAAACAATCGACGTAACATTTTTATAATTCTTCATTTATTTTAACGGGTAGAAAAAATTTATAAATATCGTGGAAATGAAAGTAGTTTACACTTGTAAAACCTCTCGCTTGAAATTAAAGCTTTGATAACGGAAAAAAGAAATTAAAAAGTACAACGGATAGAAAGTATCTCCGTTTCGAAGTTTCGAGTTCGTCGTTTCGTGTACAATAACGCGTCGTCGTATAAAAAGAAGCTGCCTTGCAAACATTTTCCGTGCGCGATACAGTTATCGCGTCGGTCGAAAAATGCCGCGCTCGAATAGCGAGTCGCACTGCCGTGGCTTTAGGCAAATCGAGTTCATTAAATCACAGCTCCAACTACTTTGCGCGCTCTGCAATTTGTCTAGCGGGCCCTCGGATATCTTTATTTTATAATAATTCATCGGCCGGGCGGCAAAAAGTCCGGACTAATGTTACCGTACTTAAAGATAATTGATGTTTGCGAAGGCCGGCGCGGTGTTGGTTTAGCGGCGATTTCCGCCGCCGCCTGGTCTCGAGGCGCAACAGCCGGGCAACGGGAAAATTTCGACGGTGTTAAGTCGTGATTGCCCGTGCCGGTAATCGCGGTTTGATATCGCGATTGAAATTGCACGGCAGAACGAAACGGAACGATGTAGAAAGAGAAATTGTTACGAGAGCACGGCGTACGTTATGCCGCGGCGTAACACTCCCGGAGCGTAACATTAATAGCTTTATGGTTTATCACCGTCGAGGCTGTGGTTACATTCCAACGCTCGCTTGCGGGCTCGCTGCCAGTCGCACAACGGCATCTTTATTTCGTCGCATCTCGCCCGAACTCCACATGTTTTTTTTTTAAATCATTTCCTAATACCATGTAAAAATTTACATATGTGACATATATGGCTGACATATATGTCACATATATGCTACATATATGGTTGTCGTATATGTTATATATGTAGCATATATGCGAACATATATGTATATATGGCAACATATATGAGACATATATGCAAACATATACGACATATATATGTTAACATATATGTTGCAAAATACATATATGTCTCATATATGTTCATTTTTACCTGGGTAGAACGTTGTAATTTATTTTTCATTTGCTTGGTCTCCTTTGTTCTAATTTGTAGTCGAATAGGTATTCCACGTTAAAACCTTGACGATCGATTTGTTTTAAGTTTGGATGGTTGTTCCTTTAAATTTTGCATTTCACAGAATGTAATTTTGAATAGTGTTTTATTCTTAAATACAAAAGGCTCGATTTTTTAATGAAATATTAAATTGCTTTGTTATAAAAAACATTCTTGTTTTTCGACAAAGATTTGAAACACGTTTGGCAGAGAACTCTATTGACTCTGGAAAATGAAGGGGAAAGTACTCCGACACCAGCAGTGTCATCAAACTTAATTTCGTTTCGCCCACGATGCCGCAAACACCGACCTCGCGGTGGTTGAAATTTGATTGGCCAATAAAATTGCGGCGGTAAATTCAAACTCCCGCGCTCGTCGTCGTTGAGATTTATCGCTCCAACAATAATTCATATTAAAAAAAAAAACAATGTTTTTTTTTTTTTCAAATTTCCACTGTTATTTTATTTCCTAAACTGTATCAGTCTATCAAGTATTCGTACATTTTGTGTCTTTTTTGATAAATTACACATTATTCAATGTTGAACAAATTCAACAAATCAATGTTGCCGACTTCACATGATATTGTTGACACTTTTTTCTCTTATAAATTGTTTTCGACTCCAGAGTGAGATTCAAACGTACTGTCAGCATCGTTTTCTCGAACGTTCAAATCATGCTCGAGCTGAATTTCGCCGCAGATCGCGATTTCCGGCGTTTATTTTCAGAGGCGAGAAAATATAATAACTTGTACAACGACGAGTGGAAACAAAGTGCGTAGAAGCCGCGAGGATCGGCGTGGACATGGAACAAATGACGGCGTGTGGAATGCCCTTTGATTTGCCGTCCCGCTCGCTCGGCCGCGCCAGCCGTCGCGCCGTCTCGCTCTTCTGGTCCAGCAACAAGCGCCCTCTCGTCTCGCCTCGGTTCGCTCGCACTCTCGAGTCTCACCTCCGCAACCTCGGCAGCCGGCGATCGGCCTGGTACCGCGCGTTCCACGGCCGCACGCGAGCTCCCATCTACTTCGCCGAACGTATTAACTTTTGCCTCCAATTATTATGTTTTACACCCGGCCGATCTCGGCGATCGACTTCGAGTGTAACAGTCTGATTGGCAATTTCATTTTTTTTGTTTTTGGTTTTAGAGAGAACGTTGTTTATTATATTACTATAATAAAAGATTCGATCGCGTTACTTTCAGGGCAACTTTTTCTTAATTTTTAGTTTCGACAAGGATAAGATTAGAATTTATTTCACATTGCTTGATTGTACGTGGCGTATGAGGATTTACTAAAAGAAAAGTAGTTTCCAGAGGTTTAGGAAATTTAATAAAAAATTGTTCGTGGTAGAAAGGGAAATTAAATTTGTCTAGCGTAAGTAAAATTTTATCTGGAAAAAAAAAACAGATAAGGATATGCATTTTGTAAAATGTAAGAAAGTTATTTGCATCAGAGCTTATGAATTAGTCAGGATTTTTATCCATTTATTATTATTTTTCTTTTCCTATAATTCAAAGATATGTATGTCAGTCGGTCGTTTTGTCTAAAATTAATTTTTAAATCACTGAAAGTCATTTATTTATTTTTACTGATTGATATATAAATGTGGTCTATGTATGTTGCAAAAACGTGTTTAAGAGTTGGTGCAATTAAAAAAAAGAGGTTAGCTTTAAAAGCGGTTGAAAACGCGTATCTTATCATTGATTTACCATATTTGTTTTTGGTAACATTTTAAATTTGGAAAGTTTTAAAATTCTGATTGGGAAAAACACGTTCGTTCCAAAAATTTAATTATTCCAAATATTTAACTACGTTCATTCCAATATTCAACTTCAGTCGTTGCGGACGATATGCAGTTTGTAAACTCAGTGGGGTGCCTACCCCTTATAAAAAAAATGG
>JABFOV010001824.1:0-22837 GCA_022817685.1 Aradophagus sp. ZL-2020 | reverse complement strand
GTACGATTATGTGTAGTGCAGTGAGGTGTGTGAGTGAACTGAGGTAGAGACAGATAGTATGGTAAGTCGAGACAGTATGATAGTACTAGTAATACATGGGTGTTATGTGTGTTTGTTTTTTTTTTTTTTAACAACGAAAAGGGGGAAGAGGGGTTGGGGGGGGTTTTGTTGTGTGGGGGAGGTTTATAAAAAACAAAAAATTAATTTTTTTTTTTGTTTATTTTTAAAAAAAAAAATTTTTGAAAAAAAAAAAAAAAAAAAAAAAAAAAAAAAAATTATCATCGAAAAGTCAATAAGTTTTTGCAAATTTTATTTCGGACTTAAGAAATTAGAAGGGTTTGTAACACGTTCCCGACAAAAAATGTAGCCCATGAAAACGCACCTTTATTCCGTACATAATTTCTAGGAACTTTTATTATTTTTCCCATTTCGTGCAAGCTTAACGTTCTCTTGAAAACGCCATATGATACGGGTCTACGCCTGCATTTTACAACTTCACTGACAGTATAAACCGTGAGTTTGCTGGCGTCCATAATTTGCAAAACGTTAACAAATTAAAAGGTAAAGTAAAATAACAAAGTTATTTCACAATACATCCGAGTTGTCGATTTGTATAATTAATAATTATGGATTTCTAAAACAATCTTCTTTGTAACTGTATGATTATATGAACTTTGTTTGGTCTCAAATGTGCTTACAAAACAAACAAGGCGCCGCCTAAATTTATATTCATCAGAATGTGCCTTAGCTTGTATAAATATAATACCCTTGTACTATCTTTTACTCATGCAATTTTTGCCTTACTTTCGAGCTTCGACCATTAAAGACACAACAACAATGAATATGATTTCAACTAAATATTAATGAGAATCAATGTTTTCTTAAAAGAAAAAATTTTCTTTCAATAAATGTAAAATGTTATGAATTAAACTAATGGACAATTTGATTAAAATAAAACAAGTAAGCCGATACTAAAATAAAATGTTTCTATTAAATTATTTCATCTTAATAAAAAATCTAACAAAATGTCAAAGAATACAATACAATTATACATATGTCAAATGAATAACATTTTGTTTATTTTACGAATATTATAAAAATATAAGTAATTTTTAAAGTCTAAGATACATAATTTCCAAACTGAAATACTTAAATAACTTAAAAATATATGGAAGGTATAAAAAAACATGTTCCCAAACAGCTTATTTAGTGTAACATATTTTGACACATGATCCCAAGTAAAATTTGGCAAAAACAAAAAACAAAAATTGTATGTGACAAACAAATACACACGCATAATCATAAAACAATCAAACTATTTGCATTGCAACCTTATTGTATTTTGAAGACTTGTCTTCATATATTATTTCAATTTTTAATCAATTGGGGTCTTGATATGGTAGTTAATTTTATGATCCATATCAACATAATTCAAGTTTTATCATTGAATTTGATATGAAATTGTTTGAAATGTAGATGTTAATGTACAACTTGAAAAGATTACTGTATATTAAAATCACGAGCCCCTTATTTTGTTGTATTTTTTTTTATTGTGATCATTCCATCGTAAATTAATTTTATTTTAAAGTATTTTAATCGTAATCGTGAAGCAATTCAATTTGTTCAAATGAAATTACTTTATGATGAAAAAAATTAAGATTAACTGAACCCGACCCATTAAAATCATAGTGGGAGAGATGAAAAGACATTGATCATAAAGGATTTTAAATCTTACTATATTTTTTTTTGTGATGTACTGCAAACTCTACTATATTAATGTCAACAACTACTTAATTCTTATATGTATTGATCTAAGTAATGAATTTTGATTATCTCTAGATTCCAATCAAGCTGCGGATGATGAACAAGACGCTGATAATGTAGCTGATAGTGAGGATTCTGAAGACGAGTGGAACTATTTTTCGAACGAAACTAAGGATTCATCAAGTGTTCCAAATTTGATACAAATAAGCCAAGAAGACTGCAAACCCATCAAGCAAGAGAAAATTGAATCCTCTGAACTTGATACAAATGTATGTACCAATTTCAAATAAAAAACCCAAAATAGTGTTTTATATCTATTCACATTCATCATATCGATGCCTGAGACGAAGACTAAGCTGTCACAAATTTTTTTCATAAACTATGCCATCTCAAAATTTCCTACTTAAAAATACATGTAAAATTTTCAGATGGCATAGTCTTCGACCAAAATTTGACATAGCCTAGTCTTCGTCTGGGGTGTCGATATATTATAGAATACATTATTTAGAAAAATAATATAGAAAAACGCTGTAAAAAAGCTTGAAAAATTAACTTATATAAATTATGAATTTAAACTTGAATTTTAATTTTAAAGTATATATACTTCAAATTTTAAACTTGTTTATAATGTAGGAAGTTATACAAATGAATATTTTACATCTTACATTAAATATTATTTAATACTAATTTTAATTTTTAAAATTGCTATATTTACCTATTTATATATTCTAGAAACTGTTGGAAAGACAAAGTTCAACTAAGAAATTTCATTTAAATGCTTTAGTTTTAATTGAAGAAATTTTAATTAAGAAATCAATTTTATTGCAGATAAATGAGGATAAGTGTTCAAAACCACTGAATCCATTCTTAACTGAAACAGAACCATCTTCCTTGAATAAAGAAGAGGGAGACGATATGGCTTTCAACTTAAATCCAAATGCAGCGGAATTCGTTCCTGTGTCTACAAGCAGATCATCGATTCCGGATCATGTAACCGCGACTGATTATCCAATTTCTGGATCTCCTTTGAAACGTTCCAATCTAATGGATGATATACAAATGCCTAGTGAGCTTGAGTTTCAACGTGAGATAAGTCAGAGACCTCATGAACTTGAACATGATCAATCTTTTTCTGAACAAAACAATGTACAGCTTGACAACATAAATGTTTCTAAGTATGAATTAACAAATTTGTGTGAATCGGCAGTTGAGATATCTTCTACAAAAGCTGAATATGGAGACAGTTTCTATATGGCTGGTGTTCAGCGCACTGATGGTTCCTTTACATCTGAAATATCGTATACAAACTCTGATAATTACGATATCTCCAAAGATCTAATGACTATGTCTTTGACACCAAATGACCTTAAGTTGGCGTTAGATCCTGAAACAAAGATCGATCAGGAACAAGAAAACTGTAACATACTAGAGCCAGAAGTCGACTTGAATGCAGTTCATGAACTTCGTGATGATGATTTGTCAAGTGAGGATATTACAATAGAAAATGTTAAAAATGAATGGAATAAGGAAAACTGTCCACCGGAAGTTGAGACTACTGAAATTAATTCCGAAGTTGTGGAAAATCAAATTAATGATAATTTAACAAATAATGATTTACAACAATCGACTGAAGATACTAAATCTACTAGTAGTGACACGAAAAACGAAAACGGATTAGTTGAAACTGATACTCATTCTTCTAAAGAATTGATACAAACATTTGTAGTACATAGTAATGAAGAAGCAACATCTACAGTTAATACTGTGCCTTATGAGACAAGTAACAATGATTTATTGTGTGAGAATAAAAATGATACACCGTTAAACCTACAGATTACAACAGAAGACTCAGAAAAACAGGTAACTCATGGTTCAAAAGAGTTATTAGTGTCAGAACAAAAAGACATTGAAGAAGAGAAAGATCAACTAACTGACCACGTAGAAAATAATACTTTAGAATTATCTGAAAATCTTGAAAAAGGTACGAATTTAATAACTGATAGTGTAGAAAAAACAACAGTTGAATCATCATTAACTAAAGCAAAGATTAAAACTTCTGAAAAACCTTCTACGACTGTCTTGAAAACTACAAAATCAACTTCGTCATCTACAAAATCAAATACCAAAATTTCACCGAGCTCACCAACAAAAAGCGGAGTTACTTCAGCTCGCCCGAGTTCTAATGTTGCTGCAAGAAAAACTGCCAGTGGTAATAACGTGTCAAAACCAAAAGTTTCAGAAGTTAAACAAAGTGTTCCAAAGACTTCTGCTACTACCGCGACTAAAACTGTTAGCAAAAACACAACGACAAAAACCACCGCCGTAGGAATCAAGAATAAATTTCCCGCAACTAACACTTTAAAATCAGTAAGTGAAAAAAAATTAATAAATGGTGATGTTAAAATCACAGCTAATAAAGCATCCACATTGCCCAAATCTCTTGGAACTGTGAAAAATACGACAAGTGGTTTAGGAAACACAAACCAACCAGTCAAATTGCCAACTACCAAAGTGACTGCTAATACTCAACCGACAAAATCAAAAACTACTACGACAGCTAGTTCGGCAACAACTGGGAAAAATACTGTTAAGAACACCACAAATTCAACGAATGTAACAGCGAGACCTAAAACTGCGCCAACTATCACGTCTTCCATGACTGCAACCAAAACACGCACTTCTTCCATTCAAAGGTAAACTTACATAATTTGTAGCAAAAAAAAACTCTTTTACAGTTTCAATGTAGTATAAATATAAATTATATATATAAGTATATATAATATTTATATAATATAATATTTATATAAAATTTATATAATATAAATAGTACATTTTAAATGCTCCACTTTATTTGATCCAATCTATCTAAAAAAATGTAAAAATGCTTGCGTGAAGTAATTGAAATATTTAGACAAATTTTTACTTAATTAAATCAACTTGCTTATAAAAACCTATTACTATCTTTTGCAATTATATCTTAAAATGTGAATAATTAAACGTCTTGGAGCAATAAAAAGACTTGCCCTTGCAATTGATTATTCTGCGTTCCAAACGTTGGTAAAATATGATGAGTGAAACTTACCCGTTAAAAATTAACTAGAAAAAAATTGACTTTTTATATTGCCAGTGTTGTACAGTAAATTATTATTAATTAAAAAAATAGTGATTAATAGATAAATGAAATTAAGTCAGTGTCATATAATACATGATTATTTGTGCAGCAAAACTGTTATGACAGACAAACAAATTAAAGACACTGCCAACAAGCAGATATCTTCTGCTCGATATGTTCCTGCAAAAACTGCAACTACTGCTCGTCCAGGCACAACTTCTGCACGACGTGTAAGCAGCAACTCTACAACTACAAAAACAACTGCAAGTTCTACTTCACCCACAAAAAAGACAATTACTAGTACCAAAACGACCAGCACAAAAGTTAGTAGTAATGCCAATAAAACGTCTACAACTATCACAAAGACTTCTACAACAAAATCCAAAGTACTGCAGAATGGAGACTTTGAAGCACAGAAATCTGAAACAGTGGAATCGACAATCGAGGATGTCCCAAAAAAGGATGTCTCACCAAACAATTTGCCAATTGATAACCAGCTTATTACAACTGCAGAATAATTAAAAAACATAACGTTGTAAACGCTGTTGCTACAGAATAGATAATTTGCGCGAAAAAAGAACTGAAAAAACGAGACTAGACTTAATGGTCATTGCTTCAAAAAAATAATTCTTGTATAGCGAGAATTGAAATACTGGTTTTATGCCTTTTATTACATCATTTAATGTTTCATGATTGTTTCTTTTTGTTTGCTCGATATTATTTATGAACTTATAAATTGTAAAAAAAAGTCATAGAGAAATAAATATTTGCAACAACAAAAAAACGAAAAAAAAAAAAAAAAAAATTGAAAAAAAATTGAACAGGATGGAGATTATTGACACAGTGACTTAACTAAAAAGTATAGATTTTCAATCAACAGCTTAAACCTTGTTATGTAAATAATTGTAAGCATCCAAACGTACATTATTATTATATCTATCATAATTATTATTGTCATCATTATAATTATTATTAATATTATTGTCATCTTTACCATCATTATTTTCATCATCGTTTGTATTATTATTATATCACAACTATTTTATGGTTACATTATTACTGCTATTTTATCTGTTCGTAGTTTTAACATTTCATCGATTTTTTATTTAATTTCATTAAACTATCTTCACAAATTGAATAGATAATATAAACGTGCTTTGGCACTTATGCTATGTTATGGCGACTCGTTTTAGATTACTATATACACATACAAATTTGGAACAATTTTTCATAATTAATATAACCTGTAAATGTTGTTATTCATTACGTATACAATACAGCTTTGATCGTCAAAAAACATCTAGTTAATAATTTATATCTCCTCAAAACAAACAAAAATATAATGTGGTATATGTATTGAACCTCATGAAGCAACTTTTGCTCGTAAAAACCAAACCATAGTCTTCCGTCATTAAACTCGTGACAGCTGTATTCATTAATGCTTGAATTTCAGGTTTTTAAGCCCAATTATAAATATTGGTGACCAAAAGATTTTTAGTCTATTTGAATGTTTGATAATTTTGCTAATTTTTTCTACTCTCCCTTTAATTCCATGTACTGATGTAGTTAGTCTTTCCTTATAAGGTAACTAATATACTTACAAGAATGAAACCTTTATAAATCCACCAACCTTCTCATTAAGTATTCGTTATATCTTTTGAACCAGACAATAAAAATCAAGTTCTCACAGGATAGCTTCTTAATTAGAATAGTCACCTTTCGAGTCTTCATTGTCTGTGCTGGTAGCAGTATTGGGCTAGTTAATAATTCACAATTCCTTTAATATATATATTCAAAATACTCAAGTTAATTATTAAATTTAATTAATAATTTAATTAATTTAGTTAATTATTAAATCAACTGTTAATTATTAAATAGCACAACACTGGTTGGTAATGGTTCTGGTATTTTGAGTACTTCTTTCCATTAGGTTTTTCACACATACACTATTGAGTATGTTATAAATGATGTCAAAACGAGGTCACATTTTGTATTTTATCTATCTTTCGTTTATCTAAAATACTTGAATACAGTTTTCACCCAAGAATTATGAATTATTCAGCTTTATTCCCAATCTAAGCATACCAAGCAACTTGACTTTTGTTAAATGCCTTTTCTGAATAGGCGCAAATCATTCGTACTAACAATCCTTTCAAGATCGCTATCCAGTGTCAGATATCGAATTAAATTAAAATTTGAAGTTTTGTTGTTGAACGTATATTCGCACATCACATACACTCACTTACATTTAACATCCATATACATAGAAAGAAATCTTGAATATAAAACCAAAAATTAGTAGTCACTGCCAGTTTTTAGTAATTAACTCTACCTACTTTGGTTTGTTACCTATGTATATTTTTTAATAGCAACTGATATTTTATTTAACGACCAAAAATAGGCAGTGAGCTCTCCACTAATTTTTGGTGGTATATTAAAAACGAGGTAAAACTTTAGATTACTCTTTGTGTAGTTTTTGAAAGAGAATCAAGAACGCTAAATCAATTAAGTAAGTCAAATTAGAAATGTTATATTTTATTTGTTATTTTATATTTACAGCTGATTTAACAAACATAAACTTGTTCTTAATACGTAATAATAAGTAAATTAAGTTTCTTTGTAATTGTGATAAATTTTGATCATCCATATTGTTTTTAAAATAAATATAGCTCCTGTAATTGTGATTAATAACGTGATAAGTACAACCAATTTCAAATTCGTGGCGTTCCCCACTGGAATGTTCCAAACATAAGGTTCACTTTCCTATAAAATATACATTACTTTATTGTTTATTATAATTAGAACAAAAGTTCCTGAAGTATTTTTGTGGCAATAATAAATTGTGAAAAGATCTTTTGTGGCTCAAGTATTTTTTGAGATTATTAGAACGTTAATGCATTTATTTTTATTTTTTTTTTTTTTTATGTTTTGTGTAGTGAAATATTTATAAATTTTACTTACAAATTCATAAGGTAAGTAATACCAATTGTCTACAAATTTATTGCATTTTGAACATGAATGTCCTTTTTTAGAAACACGAAAACTTTCAGTTTGTAATACACTTGAATTTTGGCATCCAAAATATAGTTTTGGTTTCAAGAAAACTAGACCTTTATAATCTATTCTATCGGTAGCAAAGTAATATCTTTGGTGAAGTAAAAAAGATAATGAGGTCTTGTCATTTAATCTGGTACAAGTTATAACGTATTGTTGTAATGCTTTTTCTTCAAAAAGCTCCACATCTTTTTCACCTTTGAGGCAAATTAAATTCTGAAAATGAATATTTAAAAATTATTTGGCTTAGTTACCCTCACTTAATAATGAGGGAAGGTATATATAATTTTGTTATCAAAGTTTTTAAATAAAAATTTGAGTGTAATTTAGTTTAATATGTTCTTAATTCTTAAAGTAAATACCTTGGATTTTTTTTCTAAATCAACTATTTCATCCGGGTTAATATATATCGATGATGGCAACGTTGTGTGCAAAGCTACATAACAATGTAGTTGTGGAAATTTTGTCCTGATATGATATGTAAATTTTCTAAAAATAAAAATATTACTACATTTTGGTTCAAAATAGATCAGAAATTCAGAAAATTAGTTTTCTTTTATTATCAAATGAAACTTTGCACAATAAGTATTCTGTGATTTGGTAGAACTCAAAATTTCAGATGTAATAAAAATATTTTAAAAAATGTTCAATAAATAGATAAATAAAAAATACGCTAAATCAGTACATGCAAAAAACACTTTTATGCCATCTAAATTCACACTATGCAGACAAAATAGTAGTAATATTTTATGTTTTAAGATAAATAAGCGAATTTTTAAAATCGAATTAAGTGTCGTTTACATTTCTGATGTCAGTACGGCATAATTTTTATTTTTAAGATAAAATAATTCTAATATATTCCACTGATTATTTTAAACTTATAATTTTCTTCTCAAGGTGGGGAGAGGAGCTTTTTATAGCGCTGCAAATAACATCGGCTTGGCGCGTATTGTAATATAATAATTTGATAACATAAATGTTAAAATATAAGTAGTTACTCAAATATAATATATTTTAAATAATTTTTGAAAACAAATGTATAATAATTATTAGTAAAGTTGCAACTAATTTAAAAATAATTTTTATTGACGCCATCTATAGGTTTCTAATTGAAAATACCGAACAAGTTTAACAACATTTTTTTGAATGAAACTCCGTTTTAAATAAGTAATTAAAATATATGTTAAGAGGTTTTTACAAAGTTTAAATTTCTGACTTATTGATCTGATATGGAAGAAACCTTTTATATTAAGGAAGTAAATATATATAGTAGCAAAAAAGATTGAAGTATAACCTGTGAAATCCATTTCCTTTTACAGTTAATTTCACATTCGCTTTAATATCAGTTAATCCATTCACTTGATTAAGTACGAATAAAAAAGTTACATATAAAAGTAAAAATATTTTTGGGTAGTTTGATAAATGCATGTTTATTAAAGCTTATTTATTATTCTGCTCATCCCATCTTATCTTGAAGTATTCTATTCTAGGGATGAGCGATACGGCAATATTGTTTACAGATCAACCATTGTGTCAATTGTATCAATAGTGACTTTTTTCAACAACAATTTAAATTAAATTGACATTTACATAATGTATTATTTATACCATTAGTTTTTAATTAATTTTTTTTCATATGATACACATATAATAAATTCATTATTTTAAATTCTTCAATATTATGAATTTCAAATAAAATATGTTATACTCTTTTATTTATATTACAATTTACTTCTTAAAATTTATATAAATTCAAAATATTTTAACCTTCAGTTGGTTGCGCTATGAGCGAATCGCTCACAAGAAAGAGAAGTCCGAGCGAGATTTTTGCAGCGTAAAAGAGACGCTAAGAAAGGCGCGACCAACGGAAGGTTAAATGAAAAGCATTAACAGACGTGTGACGGAAATACACAAATAAATTAATAAGAATAAAATAAAAATACTAAAATTCAATTTTGTAATAGGTTCAATATTTTATATATTTAAAAGGTCAGACGATCACATAAGCGTATTCTTTCTTTATATAATAAATATTCTTTAATAAAAGTAAATGCACTATAACTGTCAAGAACTGTTATTCTTCCTTTTCTTTCTAGTCATGTTTTAAGAAAAGAGAAAGAAAAGGACAAAGTCACAACAGTTGTAAAGAATGCTGTTTTCCGAATGCACTAACGAATAATTGTAAAGAATTCACAATGCCTCTAACATTTTTCTTTACTTTTAATATTTTTGAATTCAGAGCGCTTTCCACAATGATTTCAATACTGATTCCAAATTATTTGATTGTTTTATTTTTTCACTTATCATGTCACTTATAATGCAAATGTTATTCTAATATAATACTTGAAACAATCACTGTCCTGTTCAGTCTCGTTGTGTAAATCACCTTATTCCAATATATATTCTAAAAGATATTTCCCTTTTATTTACAAGCGTTTTCATGTACAGTTATTATTTTCTATAATCAGTTTATAATAAAACGAAATATTTTGCAAAAAATACATAATCATACAAAATAAATGCATACGTTGTAATATGGATTGAAGACAGGTTAGATTTCACTTAATTATATTTTTAAAAATATTTCACTGCGTATTTTACAAACAATGTTAAGTGGAAATTAATAAATAGAAACTAAAAATGTCAAGTCCAATGCAGTTCATTTTATGCTAAACTTTACAGTGGATGCATGAAAAAAATACTACTTCAGTTAAGAACAAAAAATAATTCAGTCTCTATTCAATTTCACAATTGTTTTATATTTAATATTAATAAATAAATGATTAGTGCAATAAATAATAAAGAAGAGAGGTTAGTTAAGAAAAATAATTCAGAAATAAAACATTCTGTTGTTTTTTTCAAGCATATAACCTCTTAGAATACTATCACTCTTTTCTATTTTTAATAAGCTTGTGCATAGATATTTAGCGCAACATTTTTTAATCAACTGAAATTGCAACTAATTATTCGCAATAAACCTCTTTACCCATTTCACTCATGCATATCTTCGTATTTTTATCCATAACTCCAAAAATACATATTGTTTAATAACAGATTCGTTTTGAGGGCGTATAAATACAATAGAAAATATGATTTTTGGTCACTATTCGACTCGTGACAGTAGTAGAAAAATTTTTTGAATTCATCAATAAAATGAGTTTATTTTGTAATAAATTTTGAACGTCTTTTAAGATTTATATATCTTTCTTTCGCTCCCTGCCTCACATTAATTCTCTTCGTGTGGGTCAGAGGGTCCTAATAAAAGTTTTGCCCTTAGACCCTGTCAAATACTTTACCTCTAAATTTTTACCAAAGACATCGCAATAAATAATATTCTTCAATATTCAAACCAATTAATATTCTCTATTTTTGGTTTAAATTAAGCATAGAATCATATTTACAGTACCCATATCAAAGAAAATAAAAACAAAAATAGTGTGTGTAACTTGGTCATAAGTTTTTTTGGCTTGCTGCTGAAGTTAACAGCCTAAACTGAAAAAGAAAGCTGCACTTCAGCATTTGGCCGAAAAGATGCATTTTACGCCCTTGGTACACAAGGTACTGGTATGTATTCTGTGAACAATATCGTAAAAACTAATAATTTTATTCATATTTTCACTTTGTATAAAATTATAATTCTTAAGAAAAGTTATATTTCTTTTAAAATTTCCTTTTCATTAATGTATTTTATTGATTTTCAGTGAACTTGAGATTACATGTTGCAAAAAAATCAATATATTTGATAAATCAAAAAATGATAGCAGTTTACTAAATAAAAATAAAAATGGCAATGCTAAAAAGAAGTGGATCGGGATCAAAAAGACAACATAAAGGCAAGCTAGTGCCCATGTATGAAAGCTTTTTCAAAGGAGAAGATTTAACTATTAAGTATCCAAATTTTTGGAACGAACTATTCCTTATCAAACCTATGGTATGTATTATTAATTTAATATACCTAATATGTTACATTAGATCAAAGATTTTATATAGCTTTTTAGGGATCTTTTTGTAAAAGTTAATGTTTCTTCTTGACTTCTTTTAGTCCTGCATAAACTTTTTATCTTCTCATATGGTTTTTATTTCATATTTTTTTCAGTTTACCAACTTTAGTCGAAATGCTATAAAAATATGTACAAAATTAAAATTTTCTTCAATTTTGTAATTGTTATGTGGAATATGCGGTTTCGGTAATTTACATTACATAGAAAATATGTCAGAAATATATATTTCATTTATTTTTATTATAAATGTCTGGTTTACATTTTTAGCGTCTTTGATATGATATATATTATAATTAAAATAATTGTATTAAAAAATTACTGTACAAATAATATACAAATATATTTGTTCAAACTTTAATAGGTAAATCATATAGAAAACGAAATAATGCGAATGACTCAGGAACAATTAAGCATCAGTAAACAGAATATAAATTCTTTAGTTCATCATTGTATTGATACTTTAGTAGACGAACATCCATTTCGAGTTGTTTACGCGTTTCAAACATTAGCAACTGTTATTCAGTCAATGTTTAAAAAAGCTAGTCAGAGCGATTGCGGATTTAATCTTATAGATGTGCTGATTGGATTTGATGCAGTCGAGCAAGAAATGACAACGCTCATGCAACACTGTAACAATTTTCTTAAAGGTAAGAAACTTAGTATTAAAACATAATAATATAAATTAATATGAATGAAAAATCATTTTTTTTTTTTATTAAATGAGGTTTTTTTATTTTTTATACATTCAGTTTGTGTAAAAATAGCAGCTTTTCCTGGTAAACATATTTGATTCAATCTTATTCAATTTTATTCAAACAGTATAATGTTTGGATTTACAGCGTATTCACGAATTCGATCTTTGTACCATTTTATAAGATTCATTCAGATTGCTTTACCGGGGTGCCCTAACTAAAGGAACATTCAAATGGAGTTAAAATTTCTTTATTCCCTCTAACGATCAATTTTTTACAATGTATCGAGTCTTGTAGAATGTTCAAAAACAAAAATTTATAATGTTCAAAGTTCAAAGTTTTTCGAGCATTCCATAAATCCAGTAATATGATACCCTAACAAAAAATCCATGTGGGATCCAATATAGGAATTTGATACAGGGATCTATATAGGAATTTATTTCAGTTCCTATAAATGAACTATACCATGTGGGTACCTATACGAACCTATCTGGGTAGATTCAATTTGATCAAATCATCAACCATAAGGAAACCCAGATAGGCTCTTAGATGGTATGGGTTCCACATAAAAACCCAAATAAGTTCCTGTGTCAAATTCCTATATAGGATTCTATAAGAATTTTTTGCTACGGCTATTTACGTATAAAAGCACTAACTTGAAAGATTTTTCGATTTAGAAACATCGCATTGGTTTATAGTACTGTTCATATTTTATTTTCGAATTGATCAAAAGTTACTTACAAAAAAAGTTGCAAAATTTCGTTTAGTTCAAGTAGTGTGTTCTTTATTCCCTTCTATATGTGTTACAATTAGATAATAACAATTCCAGGAGAATACCCTGATAATTTAAAGTCATTATGTCTAAATCTTTTACTAATCATTTTCACCGGCATGGACAATGTGAGTCAAAATCCATTATTGGAGTACGTTATGACTAACAGCGTGTTCGAGTTTTTGATTCAAGTAAGAAATTATTTAAATATTCAGATAATACAATTATTAATCAGTAATATCCATTAAATAATTACTTTCATTATTAGAAAAAATTAGTATGTCAAGAAGTAATAATAATTTATTCGTCATTATATATACAAAAACTTCTAAGGAGGATTAACTAAAAATTTTAACTAAAAATATCCTTCTTGCTACTTTTATTCTGAAAACATAAACTACTGATTTTGTTTCATTTCTGAATATCGTATTCAGAAATAAATGAAATGATATATGGACAATTTCATATAAAATATAATATAATTTTGTTTGCATTAGTTATTAAGAGATACAGCAGCAAGGAATCGTCATGGACACGATGCGGTTTTATTATTGACACTTTTAGTTAACTACAGAAAATACGAAAGTGCCAATCCATGTATTGTTAAATTGTCGATTTTAGATGATGAGTTAGCATTAAATGGTTATGCGCAAGTGATATCTAGTTCTCTGACTGAATTTTGCCGTCAATTCGCTCAACAGAAAGCGGGTAAATTTTGAATAATACATTTTTTATTTTATCTACATTTTGTTTGAAGCTAAAAATACAAAGCATGGTAATATCGATAAATAATGGCGAGGAAAATATGATATTATTTACCGTTACTTTTTATCTCTTTTAATAAAGTATTTGATAAAATATATTGAATTAAATTTCACTGTCCATTAAAGTTGTTTTCGAGTCAATCAAAGCCAAAATTAATATCTATCTACCTGCGTACTTAATAAATTAGGTTTAATTATGTTTGATAGTTGTTGCATTTTGTATTGGTTTGTATTTTATAATGTACAAAATTGCATTACAGAAAATCAAGCATCATGGTTGTCCTCTTTAACAGATCCAATCCGTCCAATAGTAAATATATTTGGTATATTTGCCGACGAAGAAGAGACAAAAACGCAACAAATTCGTGCTAAGAATGCTTTACTGTTAGCGTTTTACGAGGCAACCCATTTAAATAGATATTTTGTAACTACATTAGCATATACTCAAAGTGATACAAGTGCTCCACCTTCACCAAATAACACTTTAGGACACAGTGCTTCAGAGTCTGGTTTACAAAATGTTGATGTCATGGCCCAACCTTTTAATCTACTTGCTACATTTTTACAGTATTGGTATAGTATATATTTCATTTACTAATAATTAGTATTAAATTTTGTGCTACGTATCATAAATAGTTGAATAAAACAAGTTGATAAATGAGTTAACCTGACAGACACGTCCGTTACTAGGAGAGATGTTTACTCAGAAACAAAATCTAATATTTCAGACGATTTTTTTAGCTGTTGTGTAATGGCTAAATGGCTGTAAAATATAATCAGTCATGTCATTTATTTCCTCCATAGTAAAATAGAATATTTTTAATATTCAATGATTTTTAATTAATGGCAATATATTTAACATAAACATAACATTTAAATTTTTTAAATTTCTATATTTTAAATTTTCAAAGTATAGGGAGAAGTTGTAACTTAGATAAGTTCATTTGTAAATTCAAAAAAAAATAGACGCATTATGATCTTGTTTTACACTACAAATCTAAGTGTCTCATTTTGAGACGCTTTTAGTGTCTCAATCACTAAAAATGTTTCAGAATGAGACACTTGATTTTTCAGTGTATATTCGACAAGGTTCAGAAACCTTTGAGTAAACTTATGACTGTTTAGCAATGTACAATAAAAATTTTTAAATAAAATATTAATTAAATTAATGTTATTATTTTGCAGTTCTATTGTAATGCAAGCGATTCGTACGGAAGCAATGATGAATAATGTGAAATTGTGTTTTCTAATTTTAAGCTGTATTGCTGAAGATCAGTATGCAAACAGTTTAATGCATGATGCAAATCTAGCCTTTAGAGTAAAATTGCACCGAGTTCCTATGCATCATAGAAAACTTCATGATAAAACAGCTCCTACGCAACCACTGGCTGTAACTTTACTTGGTATTTACATTTATTAATAATAATCTCAAATATAACCTTTAGTCATATGCGAACATGTACGTTTCACGCAATAATTTATAATTGTTTTTAATTTTTGTTTATTTCAGATTTACTTGTTGAATTTATTACTTCCCATATGATGAAAAAATTTCCTCTTGAACTGTACCATTTATGTATTGGTGTTCTTCAAAGATTACTTTGTTATCAAAAAAGATGTCGTGTAAGATTAGTTTACCAGTGGAAAGATCTTTGGACGGCGCTATTCAATCTTTTGAAATTTCTTACCACTCACGAAAGTCACTTCGTTAAAAAAATTAACATTTTTTCTTTAGCAATTCAGGTAAAATTCTACGTACATTATTAGATTATACTACAAGTAAATTTAACAAAAGAATCTACATAGAACTCATTTGGGATTCTGTGTAAGAACTCACATCATTTAGGAACCTATTTGAGTTTGAGTAGTTATTTGATCAAATCACACTCATGTGGAAATCTATAGTGGTTCCCACTTGAAAATGGTTTGATCTACCTAGATTTATGAGTAGATACCCCAAGAAGGCTCCTATATAGATTCCTGTGTCAAATTCCCTATAAGATCCTGCATGCAGTTTTTTGTTACCTTAAAAATGAATATATGTACTTTAATATGCATTTATTATAAAAGAAAAAAGGACAAAAATCCATTAAGACTGTTATGTTTATAAGTTCCAGGTATTCAACGTAATACTAATCTATTTTTTGACTATTTATCTAGTGTTTGACTATAATTTTGTAACAGATCTAGTTTATATTTGAACAGTCAAAATAAAATCTGTCACATTATATTTTTGCAGGTTGTAAATATATTGAATTTATTCATAACTTATGGGGACACTTTACTTGCAATGCCTAGTAGTTATGACGATCTGTTTTATGAAATAATTAGAATGAGATTGATTTTTACTAATCTTAATGCAATGGGTAAAGTAATTTAATTTACATTAATAAAATCATAAATAAATTTTGATTATATTGAAAAAACTGTA
Organism: Aradophagus sp. ZL-2020; assembly: GCA_022817685.1. Lineage (NCBI taxonomy): Eukaryota > Metazoa > Arthropoda > Insecta > Hymenoptera > Scelionidae > Aradophagus > Aradophagus sp. ZL-2020. Next base: position 6,247 of record JABFOV010001824.1, on the reverse strand, counting down.
ATATTTTATATAGCATTAAGGTATTCCACAAGTGAATCATATGAGTATAAAGAAGATGCATTGAAACTAACAAATGCACTTATCAATATGAGAGATATCGTTAATTACTTTCCTCCAATAATTGCTGCTTGGCTCGCTAAAGAAAGTCTATCTACGCCAACTGAACAACAAATATTGGAAATTATTATCCAACATTACGACAGTTTGACGCTAAAATTACAAGACAATTTGGATCAATATGAAAGATATTCTGAGAAACCAAAGCATACTGCATTCTTTGAAGAATTGGTAAAATTTGTTATTCGATTGAGACAAATTTGTTCGTTTAAAACTATGATTTATACTTGGTTTATTAGTTATAAGGATGATTATGAATTTTAGGTGAAAGGAGTAGTAGTAGATACCCGTGGATCCATAGATCTTACCACATTGGATACTCAGGCTATTTTACAAGAATTATCTACTACTTTATGAATGAATGGAAAAAGTTTTCTTCTTTTACATACTTGACTTTTTCTATTTAAATCAAAAATTCATAGCAGCGATCGGATGTAAAAAGTACTTGTTGAAAAATCATCTGGCACAATTAAATATTTATATATATTACATACATTTCAGAAGAAGGCTCCTGACTGACTTTCGCCCACTTTGTTCCATCCGTTCCCGGTATTTCATCCTTTTAATTTCGGATGGGAAGTCCAAAAATGATTCTTCGTCAAAACTGAATACATCTACATCTACATTTTTTTTTTTTTTTTTTTTTCAATAAATGACAGATATTTTGCAATGTTGACCCGTGACAGAAATTACTATAATATTATTTTAAGAATTATAATTTGAAAATAAAGATTGTATTTTGTAATTTAGTACTGTCACCTTAGTAGTCCACTCCTTGGCGCTAATTTTATATTGATGACAAATTATTAAATATAACAATGCAAAATTTATTTTTTATTTAGTTCTTATAATTTGAGTAGATCAAAATAAACAATGAAGTTTGAGTACAAATTATTTAAAAAGAAAACGAAATGATTTTCGTAGTCATCAACGTATTTGTACAAATTGTTTTTTCATCACAAGTTATTAATATCTACTAAATTCACAAAATTATTAAAAACGATCTGGTAGTTCTAAAGATGCAATGGTGCCATTATTGCTAATTTAAAGTGAATTAGGTAATTTTTGTTTTATAATTAGCAATTTTATTTTTATTTTTTTTTTACTTTGAAAAATAATGATACAAATTACATAAAGTTTCACAATATGTGAAAGGAAAGTACTGTCTTTTGGATCTTTTTCAGTTCATAGTCCTAGAATGGAAAAATGTACTTTCCCGTCCAAGAAATTTGGCACCAAGGCATTTGGTTTTGATTGAAGCTGAAAATTCATTTATTTTCCGTTATTGCTGCAAAATATATTACTAAAAATAAGAATAACGTATCATTAATAAATGAAAATATAAAAGTTTTTTATCTTTAGAAGGAACATCTAAGTGAAATAAACTAGCAGACTTTTTAGAATTGAATTTTTGTATTTTTGGGTTTGTTATCTTAAAATTATATCTGATCGAACTACTCTGCATATAATGGCTTTATGAAATTACAATACATATTTACAGTAAAAAATATTTGAAATAGTCGAATTCCTACTCAGTGGAGACTTTCGTTTGACAAAAAGTTCGATGGTGATTAACTATCATTGTTTGTCTATTTATTTACTCATCATTACTATTTTTGTTGTTATTAATACTATTTTTATTATTATTATCGTTATTATTATCATTATCATCATCATTGTTTTTGACCAAAATTGTTTTATATATTCTCGTTTTTATGTCAAGGCGATGCACCTAATTTGCGTGGCATTTATAGTTACACAACTGAAGAAAAAAAAATTAGGGTGAGGGGTGAGAGAGAGATCATCGTGCATTTTTTAACATTCTGCAAAAGATTTTTCTAAACAAAGTACTAAACAAAATATAAATAATTAAACGCATGATGCATATTATAATTAAAATAGAAAAATTTCTGTTCCATGGTGCATAATCAAATAATTAAATTTATATAAAAAATCAGTTCAACGATTACATTACATGAAATCGAAATTACATTACATGAAATCAACCTTGTTAGAAATGACGACTGAGTGCAGAAACAAACAGAAACAGATTAAAATTGAGAAAATAACTGAACTCAAAATGTATTCGTTTCTATCCGTCATTTTCAACAAGGAAGTGCTAAGTATTCAAGAAATCGAAAAGGTCAATTACAAATTAAATTGCCAACATTGCTCAGATGAAACAAAATGATATTTGTAAAATAGCATTAAAAAATTAAGAATTTTTATCTTCAACCAATCCAGAATAACACACTATGATCGCTCCCTCTACATTCATATTGGCGATTTTGAAGAAATTGTTCATATTTGCATATCAGTCGTATATAAAATGATGTATATCTTGTAAATAGCATTATTGAATATGATCTAGATTTTCTTATATCTCCTTTCGTTTATCAATTATAAATCTATTGATTGAGTTTCATTTCTACTCGCATTTCGTAACTGATTTTAATCTTTCTTCACTTATGATAAAAACAAATTAAAATACTTTTTTTTTGAACATGGGAAAAAGCCAACAAAAAATATAAAATGAAATAAAATTTAGATTGTTAGATTAAGATTATAATTTTTTACAGTCTTGTTTGGTTTTGTTTGTTTGTTTGTATGTTTTTTTTTTTTTTTTTTATTTTTAGAAATACAATAAATATTCACTGATATTTATTAGAATTTCAAAAATGCGAGTTGAAATGTTATACGAGATAATAAGAAAGGGAGTACATGTGGATTATGTGCCATGAACTTTTGTTTCAATCACATTTGAAAAAGTTCCATATTCCATATGTAAGACACACAGCTGTACATCGATGAATAAAAGTGCAAATTGTTTGTATATTTAAAATTGGAAGTCTTGGACAGGTAACTGCGAAGAATCCGGAGCTGTGAATTGAAGTTGTCCTTGTGAATTAACAGATGGTGCGATTCTCGAGTCTTCGTCTTCTGAACTGAAGAAGTGCTCGATTATGTCAAAAGCTTTTTGATAAATTTCTATATTTTGATGTGACTGCAGAAATTCAATTTTATCCAAACCTGGAAAATGTTAATAATTAGAATTCATTCAGTACGAAATTGTTTAAATAATAATACATTTACAATTTTTTTATGAAATTCTTACCATAACATTCTTCAATAAGAACTGCATAAGGATTGATACCGTTGGGAGTGTTACTATTCTGTTCTCCAAGACGAAGTATGTTTTCTAGTCCGTTCAAAGCAACTTGAACAATTTTTACGTCCATAATCGTTAATAAATCGCACATTGGTGGTATACAACCTTGTTCCACTAGATAACGGATCTGCTCTGGAGTGCCACCAGTAGTAGCATTAGTGATAGCCCACGTAGCTTCTTTACGAGTTTTGAATTCAGCTTTACCAAGAATATCAATAAGAACTGGAAATATGTTGGCATCTATAACGGCCTGAAATTAAATAGTCCAGAATTGAATGACTAACTTTTTAACATATCCAAGTAGACTTATTTTTTAAATATGATAAATTTATCAATTAATTCATAGGTAAATAAATAAGCTCAGTGGTATTTATATATTACTGTGCAAAAAAAGTTATATAATGGATTAACAAATGAGGAATATTTGCCATTGAAGATACATAAATTAAGGTGGCTTTATGAAATACCTGATATTTCATAATTAAATACCTGAATTTGTTGATGATTGCCAGCTGTAATATTTGAAATCGTCCAGCATGCCTCTTTACGAACAGTTTCATGAGACGAGCTAAGCAGATGCAATAGACATGACAGAGCAGAACAATTCAAAATGACTTGTGTCTGAACATCATCTCCTGTAACGATGTTGCCAACAGCTCTCAACGCGGCACTTACCACATTTTGTTCCTCATGCCTAAAATGTATTGAGAATATTAATGACTTCTTAAACTATTTATAAATACTTGAAATTTAATTAATATTGTGTAATTTGAATATAGTATTTTATTCATGAGTGTTGTTAAAATTTAAGTATTTACATTAACAATTCGACTAAACGCCTGCAGACACCAGCGTCAATAACTGCTTGTATTTTGTCATTAGGTCCATCACTCAAATAAGAAAGAGCCCAGCAAGCATCAGCTAGTACGTCTGCATCTTGATGATTTAATAAATGTGCGAGAATTGGTAAACATGGCGAGACTTTCTCAAATGGAGCAGGAGGGTTCTTTCCGCGACACAAATTTGATAATGTCCAGACAGCGTTACGAGTCATTGATAATCTCGTTGATTTCATCAGAAGTCTGAAATAAAGGAATTTACTTTGTGTTATTCATGTTACAACTCAGACTCAAAAATTCTTGTTAAGCTTGTTATTCAATAAAAAATGTTTGAATAATTTTCCATTTTTATTTGGTTTGCGCGTTAACTTCTTTAAACATTAGTATATAGTATATACTGAATTATAAACACTTACTGTAAGAGAGGAGCTAAGATGCCATTTTTTAGAACTTGATCCCTACATGCGGGACTATCACCTGCAATATTACCCAAAGCCCATACAGCTTGCTCTTGTACGTCTGGATATTCCGATCCTAACAATGAAATAAACGTCGGTATAGCGCCAGCTTCTATAACCATACGAGTTTGATTAGATGTTCCACTTGCGATATTAGTTAAAGCCCAAGCTGCTTCAAACTGCGATTAAAAAAATAAAATATATATTATTGTAATGTACATTTGAAGGAAATTTCGTTATTCTAGCCATATCATTAACGATTTCATGACGATTCTTTTTGAATAAAAATAAAGATTACAGCATGAATTTGTAAAATTATAAATAAAAAAAAAAAATAAATAAATATTGCACACTGATATAATTATAGAATGTTAACTAAAATTATACAAACTTGTAAGGTGTAATTTGTATTGTTTTTGAGAAATTCAACAAATCTGGGTATTATTCCTGTCTGAATAACTTCATCAATGGGTGGGTTGGGTTCTCTTGATAATAGTTTTCTAAATTTCTGAGTGGCTTCTAGCTGTTGTTTTTCATTAGCACTATACAGAGCTTGTATCATTTCTGATGAAATGGGGGGTGATTCCTGGAAAAGAAACAAAGTATCATAAATTACTAATAAACAACTGCTTCGTTATCACAGAATAAAGAAAATATCAAAGATTATTGATTAATTTTTGTTTGTTCTTTATTAATATTACTTTTCAAATTGTATTTTTAAAATACTAAGTGTTATGTCAGATTTTCCTATTCATCCATTCAAAGCTAGGTAGTGCCCATAGAACCTTGTGATGGCGTTTAAGTATGCACGTATATAAGTTAACGTATATCAAATATGAACAATCTGCATTTATTTTTTTGAAAAATGAGAAATAGAACAGAAAGTTTATTTATATATGTATATTAAATTAAATTTGATTTGTTAAACTTGAGTCTTATACGATTTTAATGGAAAACTTGTAACTTTAATTGACAATCTAAATGTTAAAAAAAACACAATTGCACAACAATTTTAGTCAAATTTGTCAATTATTCAATATGCGAAAATAAGACTTATATGTAAATATATCTGCATATAAATACCAAATTTGCAGTTGGCACATTGTAAACTTCAGTGGTGGATGTAACATCCTCTTCCATGTCATTGGGAACATTTCTTCGTTTAGAGAGCTGCTGTTCTCGTTTTTGTTTCCGTAATTGTACACCTTCCTCTTCTCGTCTGCGTCTTAATTCTTGTGAATCTAGACCTAAATTTTTGTAACGATACTTGTGCGTCGTTCCACTAGACATCTGAAAAAATATATAATTTGTATAACATATCATCAAATTGTTGTTTTTTTATAGTTTATATACACAAACTTTACAATAATTTTTTGAAGTTCGAACTCGCATATTACACATATACAAAACTTTTTGTTCATGAAAGATTTAAGTTTAACTCCAAGTTCCAATAAGTGCAGTTTTTTTTTACTAAACGTTTAATAGGAAATTAATAGTCATTGAGATTCCAAAAATTTTGCAGACTATGGTGCACATTTAATACTCATAATTTTTCAACAGTACTAACCGAAAAAATAACTAAATATACATTTTTGTGCAATGTCGTTAAAAAGAAAAAAATATAAATAAACGATTAATTCTAGACGGAAAAAGTTAAAGACGAC
>JABFOV010001823.1:0-22843 GCA_022817685.1 Aradophagus sp. ZL-2020 | reverse complement strand
CTCTTCATCCATTCTTTCCTATCAACTCACAAACTAGTCGGACTGAGGTACGCTTCATTGCTCTGCACTTCGACAGGGACCTTGATTATTTATTTCGTACGACGAGTGTGTTTGTTAAAAGTGACTATTATTTTTTTTTTTTTTTTTTTTTTTTTTTTAAATTAAGTTACAATTGCGAAAATTGAAAACAATTCATTAAAATCTGTTTGCCGAGCTTTCACAGATTTATAATTGCAAGTCATCGAAGTAGATTGAAACCATTGTCGGTATGTAGCGATATTTTATTTCTCGCTTGATTAATGTCGAAAATAAGTTTCGATTGCATTTTACATGACTGAACAGGCCATTAGAGGAATTAATTGGCGTTGAATTTAACCCACTTTTTCAAATGATTGGCATGAAATCGCGTCGTTTGCTTGAAATTTGTATATACAGACGACATTCACAGCCGTAATTATGTTTCGAAATATTGATTTGCACAGAAGAATCATTGAAACCGATAAAGTATATACATGAATGAAAATGGTTAAACATTTTAAAAAAAAGTGAAAAAAAATCTACCGCTTTTTAAAATAATAAAATTACTATTACCAATTAGTTAGTATTCAGTATAACATTTAATTTAATATTCATCAATAAACTATGAATAAAACGATCGTGAAAATCGCGTCGGAAGAAAACAGAGTAACGCTATTTATACGGTGCGCCACGTTGTTTTCGGACTCGCGATATTCTAGGCAACAAATACATCAGAGGAATAACGAAGGAAATATCGAAGTCACGTTATCTCTTAATCTTTCAAAAACCATGAACACCTATATTCCGAAGATTCGCTAGATGTAATTCCGCTCACGTTCGCGTAACTTTTCGTATTTCATTGCGAACGGGCCGTTTTATTTTCACCTAACCATTTTATTTCGCAATTCGTTTCAATTTAAATCTTTCCTTAACAATTTTTTATGTTTATCACCTCGTGTTAAGACGGAGATTTGTTTGCGTTTATTCGCGATTCATTGCCATCGCGAACAAAAGGCAGACAGGGCGCGTCCTGTTTTTAAATAATTTCCTTTCTCTTGACTGAAACAATTTCAATTGTATTGCAAAACTTTTGTTTTTTTTTTCTTGCTTGCCAAACAAGAACATTTAGTTAAACATTAAATTGAATTGAAATGTTGAAAAAGTCGATTGAATCAACGTTGCCATTGAATCTTGAATTAGATTTGATAAACAATTGAATCATGTTGAAGCAATGTTGACAGTCTAACAAGTATAAGTTGATGCAGGGTTAATAAATCAAGGTTGAGTCAGCGTTGATGATTGAATGTGGAAAATTGTCGGTAAAATATCTGTTGCATAACAACACCGACTATTGTTTGCGTGACGCTATTATTAATTACTCGTACAAACGTTTTCGAATACAATGCGTGAAATGCAGTGTAGCAAGTCAACTCGCATGAGACAGTATATGGAACAGTATGTTGTGGCATGAAATTTGGTCGTGTGCCAGAGGCGGGAATATGCATAGTTCAAAATAGAAATGGCTTGGAAATGGAGGTCGAGGATGGAAAAATGAAAAATATGGTTAAACGAAGTTAGATAAAAGTGACGGCGGTCTTCGGCAAAATTGAGTATAGCTGCGACCGTTCTGACAAGCGTAGCGCGAAAAGGGAAGTGCGGATCATAAGATAATGCTGGTGCTTCGTATTACCATTTTTATCTGATCGAAATGATCGTTTATAAAGTGCGAAGTATGCTAAAAATATTAATGTTCGAGTCAACATTTCTGCCTGTGCCACGTATACCGGCAACAACGGAAAATCATTTTTAATCACTTTATTCAAAATGTTATCAAGCGTCGTTGAATTCGATCGTATGGTTTGATGATTCTTATAGCGACGTTCGAAGAAATATCACGTTCTTTCGTTTCTGAATTACAATTTATGCTACTAAGAATCCACTGCACCCAAAACAAAGATTTATTATTTTTGATTACAATTTATCGATTGTATTGTACTGAATATTGCGACTACTAAATTTTTATTTGAAAAAAAAAACAAAAAAAAAAACAAAAAAAACAAAATGATTATCAAAAGCAAGTTAATCCTCGTTAGAATAACACATTCAACATTATTAATTTCAGTAGTGTACAAAATCATTATTTTGTTTTCTCAAACTTTTATTGAACGAATAAGTAAATAATTATTCCTGTCCAAAGGTATCTTGGATCAGAAGCAGTGATTTGCATATTTTGACAGTTGGAGATCTGGCCTTCAGTTCAGATACAAGGTTTGCTCCGTATCATACCCCAGGAAGCGAAGCATGGACATTACGACTTAATAATGCAAAAATATCGGATTCTGGTAGATACGAATGTCAGATTAATACAGAACCAAAAATTATGTATGTCGTCCAACTCATCGTACGAGGTAAAGCTTTCGCTGTACGAAAAATAAATGGCTTTAATAACAAGTCGAAGCTCAATTTTTCATTTACATTTTAGATTACAATAGAGTGGATGTATACGACGAGCCATACTCGCAGCAAACTCGTATAAGTAAGCTTACTTTGCAATCCATTATATTGCTAAATACCTCAGAGATATACAGCTACTTTGTGATGATGTCGGTTGTCTAATCGAACAATCAATTGCATTGAATTCTTTTTGCCATAAGCAATGAAAATTATTTATTTATTTTCAAATGCGAAGTTGATAAATTAAAAACTCGAATTAACGATGAATGGAAACCTGAAGTCACCCAATTTTGTGAGCAAAAAAATGATTATATTACTTCTGATTAATGACGACTGATTGGTTACAATCGATCAATGATTATTCAATATTAATCCACAAGCTTATGTCAGAATGGCTTAACATCCTTTGAATAATGTTTTTTCTAAATCCACTGGAAGTCGAATAAACGTCGCCGGTGTTTCGCCGTGTACCTATCTTTTCACATAGATTAAAAAATTTACGACACCACATAAAATTAACAACAAACATTTTTACGACGTTCCGCCATGTAGCTATTATTAGGGAAAACGCTTTTTTAAGGCATTGCCCAACTTATCACTTTGTTTTCAGGTTACGAAAGCACAGCGCCGGTCGCGGCTATAACAGGACCGCGCGAGCAGACCGTGCCAATAGGTTCGACGATCACATTAAGATGTATCATAACGTCTCCGTATCAGACTCGGCCAATAAAAGGAGTTCAGTGGCTTCGAAACAATAAACTTTTAACATTCCAGGTCCGTGTGAAATAACTTTTTATCGGCGCATAAAAACGCAAATTCACGAGTGCAATCGTTCTTTAATAAATGAATATTCTTTTTACGATTCGCAGGAAAATAATACAGTTTTTCATTGGCAAACTTTACATAGTAATCCTTCCGTATAACATTTCGTTCGAATAACTTCATTCAATTACGTTACAACTTTTTTGTCTTACAAGCGATTCCGCCAATTCGCGTCGTAGGTAACGAACGAAGAACGACTGTCGCTACATTGCGACTTACTACGAGACAAGTCCGAATACCGTCGTGCCGTTCTAAATTATAATAAACACGGTTGTAATCAAGTTAAATTGTACGTAACACCTTATTTCATTTGCGTGTTATTAACAGGCCGCAAGAGGTGGTATCAATGTGGAAACTGAGAAAGGTGCCACGCAAACAGTTTCCGAAGTAACACTTGCAGCGGTTACTGAGAACGATATGGGGAAATATTCTTGCAGGCCGACGGAAGGTCGGACGGATACTGTGTTGTTAATAGTGGAGCAAGGTACGTTCTATTATATACATGATTATGTGTGATACTGCTATTAAATAAACCCACAATGTCGGCGGCTGATAAGATCATATTCGAAATTATATAGTTATAATGTACATTGTAACTTCAATTTCGCGACTTGATTGGATGCGTGTTTATGTATGATCGCCCAGTCAAGCCTTAATTGCTGGTTAGAACAGGTGTCGCACTTGAGCTCGATTTTGATTTGGTTTGAATCCTCGATCAAGCTATTAATTTTACCGATTGGAATTCACGATTAAATTACATTGCGAGAAGAATGGCGTGTCGAAGTCAATCCGATTGTTTGATCGTCATTTCAAACTTCTTTACGCAAAGTCACTTGTTGAGGTAATTTCTTAATCTCGGTGGTTCGTAAGAACGAAAATGGAATCTTTTTGTGAAACGATTATCAAAACCATTTCTTACCGTCCGCGAAAGTGTTCGCGCGTTTTCAGCGCCGAGTCTTACGGGACGAAGCCACGATGTATATTGATCGTACCTGATTAAGTTTACGAGCGCTAGTGGTCAATCGAAAAAAGTTTTCATACTTTATAGAGCTTTTATTGGAGTGGCATAAATCGATTAAATCCGCAGAAACATGAACTTTAGTTTATAGTCCTATAAAGCGGAACGTTTCTGCATGAGATAAGACGGAAAATAAACAGTTACAAATTGCTAGCCGAGTTTCAATGAGATCCTTGGTTGTCGAATTGACGCTGCGTCATAGGTCCGTAAAAATTATTGGTACTTCAAAGGTAACGTTACAATGGCTATGAAATTCCGGAATGACTGTAAAGTAGCAGCCGTTAATACGCGGTCTGATCGGTTTGACACGAAATGACCTCTGCGTAGCAGCGAGCACGGTTTCTCGGAATCCTCGAGATTATCTCGGATTTTTTAAACTATCACGGAAATAACTATATATTACGCGTTAAAGTATTTGTCTGCCTCATCCGGCTAGAAGGATGGTAGGCAAATTTCAAGATTCTTCAGGGTGGCGCGTGAAAAGCAAACTTTAAAGAAAGAAGAATGACTGAGGAACGGTTCCGTCGAATCGGATCAATTTGACATAAAAAATGCTTAACTGTAAGGAATTATAGAATCTTTGAATTCGTGCCATTGAAATACAAATTGCTTCTTGTTGGGCTTCAATTAAAGAACATTTTTATTTCAGGCGAGCGAATCGAAGCCATGCAGCGTGATCAAGCATATATTTCGTCCGGCTGCGATGCGAAGTGCTGGTCTGGGATTTTGTTCCTGCTAGTATGGCTCCCGCTTGCCTTGCGGAACAAATGAGAGATTTCATACAACAGCGGAATTTCACGTTACTCGGTTGTCATTAGAATGTTACCGACGATGATGTATTACATGCTTTTTAGCACGCTCGAAATTCAGCGGCCAGTAGAGTTTATTTCGATTTTGTAATACAACCTATCGTGCAATTATTTATAGTTTTCGCGGTATGCTGAAATTGATAAAAGGTTTGATTATTAGTAATTTTGATAAAATTATTGAGATAAAAATAAACACTTATCGATCGTATATACTTAGAAAAATAATGCAGTGAACCGAACTTGAAAGTTCAGTTGTTTGAATCGCGTTGACCCTAGACAACAATTCATTTAAAATTATGCTTTCGTCAATTAAAACAAAACACTGTTCTGTCCTAATTATTCGGTTTAAGGTTCTTTCGACTGAGCTATCATAGATCATAATTTAAATTCAAGAGTATAAAAATATTAAAAATATTTTCATTCATTTTCTATTATTATAAATTATATAATAATTTATTTAAGTTGGTGATTATGTCTGAAACAATTGAAAGCATTAAATTTTACTTGCAATTAATCATTGCAATAAAAGAAATTAATAATGCAAAAGTTAAGTCCCCCTTTTGAATGTCAACTGTTTTCAATTAATCATGAGTAGGACTTACGTTACTCCGCTTCTATTCAACATATAATATAGTTTGACTATTTAGTCATATAAAACGGTGTTAAAGTTGCTAAATTACATTTGAATTTGCCTACGTATCGGTTTAACGAAGCTCGGCCAGAGGAGACGCAATAAAGGGGTTTTGTCTTGGCTGCATAATACCGAGCGTCCTCATCGAAAGGAATAGCTTCGAAATTTAGCTGTACTCGGCGAAATTCGAAATATCAAGCTCAACATCCTAATTATAACTGAGTTTAAGTCCTTACTCATTGATTAAAGGTGACCAACCAACGGATTAATTACTCTTAACAGCGCAGATCGATGGCCAGGCTGATCATAGAATACTAATTGAACATAATCTTGCGGAACAATTTCCTGTTCGTTGGTTAAGGTAAGACATCCTTAATCTATGTAACTTGTACAGCGCTGTGAAAAAATTGCTCGAATATTCCAGACATCAAATGGGTAAGTGGTTTGCAAGCTAAAAGAGCGGAAACTCTATTGACCTTACGCATGACCCGTATATTTCATCGAGAACTTTATCGAAATTTCATTCGGTAGGTAGCCCCGTAGAAATGTATGGTCCATTTTGAAACTAGTATGATTTTGAAAATACTATATAGGACAAGCCTACGAGACGACTATACCAAAATAGGATGATGTGGATATTGTTACAAGTCCTTCAATATTCCTATAACTCCGAAAACTCCAAAAGTCATGCAATGATTTTTGTTAAACTAAATAAACTACGGTAATGTTTTGTTGGTTGAATTGCATTCACTTTAATTTAATACCAGAATAAGTATAGAAATATTCATCGTAATGCTCGCTATCAGTTATAAACGTATAAACTGTACGTGGATTTGTCATGCGGCGACTACTCATTATTCTCGTTGACGTAGTATTTCAAACAAAGGAAATTCTGTCGTCGAAACTTCGTCCGAGGGTTTAATGATAAAAACGTTTGCAATTCAGACGGGAACAGTAGTACAAGTTTTATTCAACATTTAATGACACATCAGCGGGCCATTTAGTTACTCATTCATTACCATTTATTAGCAATCGTTGCCGCGAAAGGGCTGTTAGAACTGCGTTTCCGTGGTTCGATGCATTTTGCATCAATTCGTCGAATAAAGATAAGTCGCATTTCATCAGGCTGTAAATTCCCGCCAACAATTTTAAAATTCATTTCTCCGTCCAATAAAATATCACGGTCGATGTTAAGTACGGTGGATGCTGCTCCTTCGAAGACACGATAGAAAGCGTAAATCAAAATTGATCTGCTTTTGAACTCTGATACGTTTAAAAGGGATGCAAATTTTATAGCACGTTAATCGAACATATATGAGAGTTTTATTTTCTATTCTCTTATTTTTTATTTAATTAGTAACTATTATTTTTTACTTTACAGGAAAATGATGAACAATTTTTTCGTGCATCACAGGTGGTTAAAAAATAACTGTCAAATAAGTAAAATGGTCACTGTTGGGTAACATTCAATTCCTTGGTCGCTCGGAAAACGGCGCATCAATTTCCTTTGATTTTCATTTTAATATTTGTCTTGTCGCAGTTTAGAATGTATCACTGCAATGGCTATGCAAAGTGTTCACTAAGTCGTAAAAGGGATGAAGTAGGCGCAGCAGATATATTGCCTTCCCGCACCCCTTTTTGCCCGGCGCTGGTTCTACTTTACATAAATGTTTCTGTCAGAATTAATTTTTTTCTTTCTTTCCTTTACCAGGGTCGTTCCGTCGAATAAAGAAAGCCATTCGCTTTGTGATAGTTGACATAAATTTTGAATATAATTTTCAGCAACGACAAAACATAATTTCAATAGTTATACACACGATTGCAGTTAGTAACGTTACCGTCGTATTTCATACATGACCGTTTCCAATTACCGTGCATCTGTTGTGGTCACAATTTTGTCCTTTATATTTTCGGCAAATATTATTCCATTCGTAATAAAATTTGAGAATTTGCGTGAGAATTTTGAGTTTTTTCTGTTCAATTTTTTTCATATGTTTCAATGTTGCATATTATTTTAAATTATTGAATAATTGCACTATTCCTTCATGATAGTATTCTAAAAAAGTGAGCACTTTGAAAATATAAGTTTAAACTTTTGCTTATTGTTTTAAATTTACTTATAAATACTCACATCGGATAATTAATATTAATCAGTTTTTTCCGTTCGACCTTTAAATACAATTCCAGGAATAATTTGATCGAAATGGACGCTGATTGAATATCACATTTTAATTAAAAATCTTATTTTCATTGCATTCCGTGAAAAATGTCCAAGTAAAAAGAAAATGAATTTACTTTTAACAAATGTTTGTTCGCGAAGGAAATTCAATTACAACGTGAAAAATATCTGAAAAAGAGAGCGACCATCGGGAAGCAATTAAAGTAATAAAGTATGAACAAACAGATTTCGATCGACGGTAGATATTTTACAAATGGACAAAAATGCGTTACTGCAGTGGACAAATGCGAGCCATTGATCCTCCACGTTATTGACAAGTAATGAGTTAAGTTATTACTTTTTTTTTGAGTTTTGAAAAATCGATATCGTTTTCTTCTCGCAAATTTCGATGATTAAAAATCTTGAGAATTATTTATTAAATTATTTATTATTTGATACTTCATTGCTCAAACAATTCGTGGTAAAAAAGCAATACCGCCGTGTATTGTCGAACAAATAAAGTGAACACGTAAGAATAAAGGTAAATAAATAATGTATATAAACTCTTTTCAATAATGTTTATATATTTCATACAGTGATATGGAAAAAACAATATTTTTCATAATTCATCAAGTACTTTACGTTATTGCTGTACCATCTTAATATACACATTCATTTTCTTTTTGATATATAAACCATTTTCAACACTAATATATAACACTTATCGAACACAGGAATGAAAAATGACGGATGCGTGGCTTGCATCGCATGCATTTAAAAGTATTGAGCCTTATATAAAATTATGTAACGTCGAAACGAAAAAATGAAAATAAATTGTCATCATGACATTTACAGTTGTGGATTTGCATGATTTACACTTATTCTAAAATGCGTTTCGCGGTACGTTGGATGCTTAGGGCTGAAATCATTTTTAGATACTCGTGTCATCAAATTGAATGATATTCAGTCTTTTACATAAAACTCCAAACCGAATGTATCGTGTAATTAATTCTATTTATTATATACATACACATTACTCTATTTTTCATTAAATGCATATACGGTACATGAGTAGTCTTATCTCTTGCGCGATCCATTCGTCAGTGACGATCTCGTTTTACGGTATTTAAATTGAATTTAGTGCTACGCTGTTTACAATTTTTCCCTATAAGTCGCAGTAAGTACGTGGAGCGATAACAGCTACTCCTCACCCCATTGTTAATTTCTGTCACTGACACGCAAGCTCCTCAACATATTTCATACAGTAATTATTAAACCAATGCGAAGCCACCAACAAAAGATTTGAATCGATTGTTCGGCATAAAATTTGCAAATTACGCTGATAACAATTAATTTTGATTGCTTGTCCCTTATTTAATAAACATTACAAACTTACACATAAAACTCTTTCCTAACAGTACGTTGGGCTTAAACAATTTTTGTATAAAAGGAGTGCATTGAGAAATACATTTCATAGTAAGAGAATGAAATGATGATTCAAACAATGCAATAATAAACAGTGTAATTATTTAAATTCCAATAAGAACATTAAAAATCACACTTAAGGAATTTAAAAATATTTGAGTCCCTACGACGACGTTGAATAATTATTTTTTTCGCGGTTATTAATTGAAATAGACAACGAAATACATTATGCTTATCACAATTTACGTTACTTTTCATGTCCGATTTTATTTTGACGTACCACGCGTCAAAATTATGTTTATGTAATCCTACGTAAGATTTATTGAATCTTATACCGTTATGTTGCGAACCATTGTTTACATGTTATAAAAATTTTGATATTACATTTTACATTTTATATCCACGTTTTTGATTAGTTTTAAACGCATACAAACACACATTTCCTTAATTCGTACGTTAAGTATCCCTCCTTCTTCTTTACATTCCTCTTGAATGCGTTTCCTTTAATCATACGTTACTTTATAACGCTCACCTCAACAAGTAAGCAACTGCCTGTACAAAAGTACAGAGATGTATAACTGGATTAAGAACATAACTGCCGCCATGTTGCATCGCCGCAGGATGTTCTCCTGAAACAAAGAAGATAACAAAAACGTTTTTATTTGGAATTTTTAACATTGTTTTACGGAAAGATTTTCATTTTGCTAAAATATCATTTTTCGCCGTATTTGAACCACCTAACTTTGTTGAATAAACTAGGCACTTTTTTCAATGAATTATTTGCATAATAGTTTTTCGTTGTAATGGAAAATATAATTTCAATAGATATTTTTCACACTCGCACGCTCAATATATTGATAAATTGTTCGTAAATAAATATACCGTGCTTTAGACATAAAATAAATGGTATTGTAATTAATTGCGTGTAGGTGATTGTAATATAATAATTGAATGTCGTTTAAAACTTATCACAACACTATCTACGAGAAATGTCATTATCGTTAGCAAATAACCACAATAGCCAATTACTGTATAATATTAGTGACGTCGTAAACGTAATTGCTTTTCTGGTAAACACAAACTTATTGACAATATTTTTTTTAATACTTTGTTTACGAATCACAGTCAATTCTAATCATTTTAACGTTATTTTTCTCTATAAAGTATTAAAAATCTCATATATATATATCAGTACATCATATACATAAATATTTATATGTAATAATATATATAAATATAATAAACTCGTATGTTCACAAAACCAGGAGAAATTATCGATTGAAATTATTAACTGAGAAATTCAGTATATAATTATTGAACATAATTTTGGCGGCGATGATTTTCTATCAATTTACAAAATCAATTTTCTATTTTATATCAAATTACTTAAACAACACGTATTAATTTAATAATAATTTTAAAGCGCTGTTTTTTAAACACAATTCACAACTATCGGATCCTCTTTAATTACAACTTTATTTGTTTAGCAATCACTTCAATTACTTCAGTCCGTTTATTTTTACATATTTGCACAATTAAACCAGCTACTTTATCATTGCGCGACGCATCAAATTCCCTCCTTCTCTGGTACACATTTCGACGGCGCGATGTTTGCCTTTGGAACATTTTGGAATTATGATTGGCTTGGCCAGTGGTAATAGCGGTTCGGGTCCGATATTGTTGCTCGCGTGTTCATAAAAGTGGATAATCGGAGAAAGTTGCGAAAGTGAGACTATAATTTACGACGAAATTGGGAATTTCGTTTGGCCGCGTTATCATAATGTTTCGGTTAACGCCATTATTATGGGATAAGCGACATCCCATAATCCGCGAGGTGCACGGGTGTCACGTGCTTAAATAGATAAGTAGATGCACGCAAGTTTATTATGAAATAATTGGAATTTGCGGTCAGTATGGTTACGTAATGCTCGTTCCGAATAATACCAAAGAGAAATCCATCTGTTTCCGTGTCTATTCGGAATTAATTATTCACAAGTGGGATAATTACATGACTGTATGGCTGCGAATCGTTGTGCAATTTAAAATGCAAATAAATAACAAATGAAGCTAATGTCAAGCACGATTTGACGAAATCTTGTTACATCATTAATCAAAATATTTGCGTATCACGGATCGTTAAAGTGTTAATTAATGGCATAAATGTCATCGATACTACGAATAAAAATTAGCTTGCGGTTATTAATTTCATCGTCGATGTTTTTTATTCAATCACAGTCTCGTTTTGTAGAGCTAAAAAATGTTTTGTTTTTTTTTTTTTAGCACAACAGAGTCGCTGTCGTATAATAACCAACGTAATTTGGCCATCGTAGATTGAACAATTATTGTGTTTTTCAAGCGATTGTTTTCACTTACAATGGAATCTCAATTTTAATGTTCGCCGTAAAAATAGTAAAACATTCGCGATCAAGAGTAACGTAAAGTACATGAAATTATGTAACATAAGCATACATGTTTATTATTGAAAGTAAAAAAAATGGATAATATAGGTGTTATATTTACAACGTACACGAAATCGTGTGTAAATGTTTAAACCTCGTTCTCCGTGTACTTTCGAGCGGCAGAACAGTAGTAAAATCGAAATGCACAGTAGAACGGAAATGCGCAGATCAGTGCACATAAATAGTTGCCAAGAAAGGTGCACACGTTTTATCGTAAGTTAAAGGTATCGTATCCGGCGTCGAGCGTGTAACACGAATAGAAATTGAATTAACAGTGCCTTATCTCGTAACCTTAATTAAAATTTATCAAAAATAATAGTTGTAATTGATGGCGAATCTAAGCGGACTATAAATGAAGTTGAGATAAAAATCGTGCGAAAGGGAAAATAACGATAAGTGAAGTTATAAATGACTTTAAATATCGGGCGAAAATTCGTACTCGCAGTCCCGGCGAAATCGGCTTTAAAGAAATCAATTTACATCTGTTTAAATACTCCAAATCAAAACGAGTATTTTAATGAATATTAATTAGAAACGCGACTTTCCGTACTGAGAGAAATCGATTCAGTTGACGCAACTAAACAGTTTGGTTGAAATCTGATTTCGACTGAGAAATTCAGTTGATCCAACAAAAATATTAAGTCCGAATAAAAAGCAATTGATATTTTCAATTTAAACGTTCGCGGCTTATGTTCTCGCTCGGAACGACTTTTAATATGATATTTTACACGGGGACGTTGATCGCTGTAATATTCTTTTGAGAAGTTCATGGGAAAAATAAACGATTATTACCGAACGATAAACACAATTTATTACTCAATAATTTTCGTGAACATTATTCGCACGGGTGATGTAATAATTATCGCGGGTAAATTAAATAAATTAGTTTTAATTTCGGGCGGCGAACAAGCGTGACTGGTAGAATTGACTAGAAATTAACGGGCGTTATCGCGCGTCGCTCGCCGTCACGAGCAGAGTGGAATTATAAATGCTAAATACAATGCGATTTGATTTTGTCCCGTTCGGCCTCCGAAGATTTAGCGTCTGCTATTCAGCCGGATGTCAATAATAATAAGAATAACGCCGGCTATAAATACTGCGGTTTTTATTTATTGCCGTGTTTCATAACACGCTGCTGATAAGTTGGTACAAAAATAATGATCGTGTTTTTGTAATATATGTAACGTGCTTAACTTCTTGCGAAAAACGGATGAATATTTTCTATGTATTTTATATGTACTATATATTTTTGTATATATTTCTTTTATACTTCAATATATATATCCATGGAATACGTATCAAATATATACGTAGTAACCAATTTTCTGTCGAAAATAAAAATTACATTTTAAAAATACGTTTTCGTCCGTCTGGCTATCAATCGGAACAAAAACCAGTGAAAAGGCAAATTAATATTATTTTACATAGCGGTCAACTGCACGTTTCAGTAATCTAGTTTTTCAGAGAAAACTCGACCTGACCATAAGCTACTCTTGGAACGTTCACTTGCATCGTGACCAGACCACCAGACAACCACGCGATGTCAGAAATGTCGAACGTGCTAGAGACCACGGAGTGTTCTGTCGAACACTGCATCTGCGTGTGAAATTGGCTGCAGCATGAAGAATATGTCTTCGCAAACGGCTACATATTTTGGCCGAAACTTGTGTCACTCGTTTTAATAAGTAACTTAGTTTCGAAACATAATTATTTCGATCAGCAAAAGAAAGACAATTATTAACAAGTCGATTTATATCATCATTTACATTTATATAAAATATAATTTATATAATCATTTACCTCTATTATGGATGGACGAAAAATTATGTTTAAACCGTACGGTTTTAAAAACGAAATATTCAATGAAATAATTTGATTAGTCGAATACGTCGCTGTTTTAACAAATCCAAAGGACTAGGAAAATAAATTATTTAAAGTTATTCATTAGTGATGTCCCCAAACATATATTTTGCAATACCATGACCATAGCAAGCAGATGGAATTATAAATTAATATAAATCAATATTTGCAATAACATTTCCGTAGTTCGTGCATCTATAATCGAACGGCTCGTTTTGCTGAAATGAAAAGAAGGAGAAAAATAAAAAAATTTGTAAGCGTAAAATATGTCGGGCCAACTGTCATCATCGAGTTTGGTATTGATCCTGAATTCTGTAGTAACTATCGCCGGAATTGGTTTCCAGTATTGAATACGAATTTGATACTGATACAGTATTCATGGATATGGTGCATAGAGACTCTTGTTATCAAATCAACATTATGTCAAAAGTGAAATTGGTTTTGTAACTTTCTTTAATTTATGATACAAGACAATTTCGGAAATTATATTTATGCACCAGAAAAAATTATTCATCCACCGATTCTTCCAACCCAATGAAAATAACTATAAACCATAATATGAAAAAAGCCGAACAAATTGTTTAAAAAATGACGAGATGTTCACATTTTTATCCGGAGTGTTAAATCTATGAAATCTGAAGTTACGTTTGTTTTTAATGACCCGCGAGTAATCTAATTATACAGACTACCAAATAGTCTAATGTTCTCTCTACGAAATGTTGCTAATACCGGCGTCTTTCAAGTTTTTTTTCAAGACACACTTTTGCACTTTTTTCGTACGAGCGCGTCTCAATTTAATTGCACGTTTAATCCAGACAAGTATGCTTTGCGTTTATTACGCGAAAGGCCCTGTAAAAATTAGAAGATGCCCAGCTTAATTTCAACTCGTGTATCTGAGAGACTTAATTATACAAGCTGATGTGTGTTAATATTTGAAACAGATGATCTTGTGGTCGAGTTTTAAGCGCGACACGTCAAAGTGACGCTGATTCAGATAAATCGACTTTAGCTGGGGAATTCTAACGAAGACTCCACTCACCATTCAACACGTGAACCATTACACTGGCGGGATTCGCATTGCTAGGAATGCAGGTGTAATTTCCACTGTCGCTCAATCTGGCTTGTGTCACCAAAAGCTTGCTGGTCGTTCCGCTCTCGGTCTTCTCTGTCTCCAAGGAAATTCCGCCCCTAAAATGAAAACTAAATTATCAAGGACGTTTAATTTTAAATGCTGTCGCTTTTGCAGATAACGCATGTTAAATAGAGCGCCTTTTTTTTCGGCCGTGCGACATTCACCTTTTACCAAATGATAATAATTTAGACAGCGTTCAACTATAGCCCGAGCTTAATCCAAGCTAATTAATTTCACGTCGTTATTATTTCGCGCGTGGCAATTATAAAATAAAAAATGCCCGTCGTGATACGCGATAGCCGCACGCCAAGTGACGTTAAAAAATAATGCTTCCAGAGAGAAGTGCAATCAGGAAATACAATGCAGATTTAGTGACGCGCTCGAAGCTCGCCAGGTGTCGTCTAATATCTAGTAAAATAATTTCAGTTTAATTTATTACGCGACGAAAGTCGAATTTTCGGATGACTAACGCTAAACCTTTGATAAACTTTTAAAAAATCGCATTACAAGTAACTCGTTGGTCACTCGTTTGTCACGCGTTATGAAAAACGTATCTTTTTCTCTTTTTTATTAAATTTTTATTATTATTTTTATCTCTTTTTTAAATTATAATTATAATTTGAATTTATAGTTTTGACAAAATTAATTATTTTCGCTGTAAAATATTCGAATATCAACGTTCGAAACATCAAATACGAGCATTTTAATAAATGAAAACGTCGAACATATTTGTGCATATTTCGTCAGAACAAATCATTGCATAAATATCGTACAATCCGTTTCTTTGTACATAAAAATGCAATATACATAAAACTGCGTTTACGGAATAAAAAGTTGTAAAGCAAAACTAGAACAAATTTGTATTAATTAGTCATTATGTAAGCTAATTTATTTATTTTCTTTTATTTTCATAACAGTCCACTCAGCCCAAGTCCATGATTTTTATCGCTTTCGTGTCAACATTATCAAACTCGTGCTTGGCAATCGGCAAAAACATCGCTACGGGTTAAAAAGCCAATGAAACAAAAGTTGGAAAGCAGAGAGACAAAAGAGCGCGCGTTGCTTTTTGCTCGCGAATATATTTAGTTACCACGACAAAACGCCTTTTCGCGTAAGTGTATTTACATTTTTATAAACACACACGTGCACGCGAATTTGAGAAAGTACGCACAAACACGTGTTTAACATAACACGAACATTTCTACGTGCACACATTTCAAAAGAGATTAACAATTCACGAAAGAATGTACGTGCAAGAATACGATGGTTATCGCACCTGGGGCTGTCGAAATCCACCACGGCATTCCCATGATGCCATGTAATGCTACTTGGCGGTATACTTTGCACATTAACGGAACACGTGAGGCTTATTGTACTACCTTTCATCACGTATACGTCTTCCGGCCCGTGGATTATCGCCTGTGCAGCTACAACATCGATTAAAAGTACAATTTTTAAATATTCTTGAGAACTTGTTCTCGCGCAGTATCAACGAACAAACTTTCGAGAAGAAAAGGGCTTTGATTAAAAACTTAACCGAGTGTTTGCCTTAGAACGCAAGCCATGTATATACGTCGCGTCGTTGTAGTTGATATTTCACTGGAAATTTTAATCTCACCGTCAGAATGCCGACGAAAATAAGAATAATGAAAATTGATTTTAAGTTAGTATAATGATCGAAAAGTGCAGATTTATACGACGGGGAAAAGGAAATAATAGCAAACAAAGATGGCTTTAAAGCTGGTGTATCAATAATCTGAAGTGAATTTGGAACTACAAGACACATGGCTTCAGAAACAAATATACAGATAAACGTCAGAAAATCATTGATAATTTATCATTGTTCTTAGTTACGGAAGTTAGTCGTGAAATGCCTGGGAAGAAAGTTTGTGTTGCGCAAAATGGTGAAAGATTACAGAAAAAGGAGAAACTAATTCGGAAATTCGACAAATGATTTTCTATTTTATATCGAGGATATCGTGGTACAAAAATATAATTCTTAAAATTTGTTAAAGATCGACGGGCGATAAGATTTGATATTTTGGTGGAGGCATCAAAGTTCTTTGCCCGAGATCAGGCGGACCGGATAGTCCTAGTCAGATAAAACACGTCGGAACTGTTTTGGCATGTAAAGGCTTTTTCAAACCTAACTAACGTACAAAGACAGACACAGCTAGCGTCATAAGCCTACAAACAATTGGGACATGTTTTTATCACGGCACTGCTGTTTGCTGCTCTAGCGGCAAATGAAAATCCGATAGGACAGCTGGGAGGAGAAAACGAATGAGTCCCCTGTTGATGAATGATAATCCTATTGATCTCCGTCATTAGGATTATCTTGCTTTCTGAAAATAAATCATTGACGTTATATTCGGAGTTCTCAATAACGGCTTCGACGATCAATCCTTCGCGATAAACGTGAAACCTTTCCCAAGGCTTGTTGCGCAGAATTTTGAGAAAGCTTTCGATCGAATTTTTAGGAAACTGTTAATCATCAAGATCCAACTGCGCATTCATACGAGTCGTGTGCTTTCGACAGTGCCAACCGGATCGTAATTATTTGCGCGGTTATCCTGACATCGAAAAATACGTAAAGATTCTACGTCCGACCAAATCTGATCTCGCATCACTGACTTCACCCGGCTTACGTCACCGGTGTTTACGAAACTTTGACTTGAACTACTTGAAACTCTGATTTTCAAAAGTTATGGATATATCATGGGATCCTAGATTCATATATCTTTTTACACGGGTCTTAAATTACGGGGGGTGACCTTAATTGCATTCCATCTGATTAATCTAAAAGTTGTTCAAAAATTACTTACACGGCTTCATTTATTGTTGATAGCTATAAGTTACTTTAAAAAATGCCAATTTCCGTTATTACTGTTATATTATTATTATCATTATTATTATTGCATTGTACAGTAATTTTTATTATTAAATATATTATTATTTTCCCAGTAATCAGTGAAATTTCAACTTTGTCAAGTATGCAACGAATCTAACATCACGTAGTCCACAAATTGTAATTATTGCAATGTTTAATTTACTGTAACTAAATAGAGCCGAATATATTTACCCACCTTCGTGTTATCTATTTAACAAACAACATGTAAGCCGAAAGAGAGTTCGACTCTTCTACTACAATTGCAAAGTTCATAATTAAACAGCGTTTGTATATTTAAACGACATGGCATTGCATTTAAAGGCTGAAACGAAACAAATGGAGTCAAGTTTAAATCTTCAAATAAAGTTGAGCAAAGTGAAGTTATTAATTATCCCGAATAGACTTCGTGAGTACATTCATTATTTATTTTCGCGAGGGCAGTTAATCGATTCAGTTCAAAGCTTGACACTTATTCCCGCTTACCTTCCACCCGAAGATTGAAAGCTAAGTTCATTTTGGGCTCTGTGTTAACTTGACACTCGTAAACGCCGGTATCTCTTAATTGAACGGACTCAATTTTCAACCTCCACTCGTTCGAGCCTTCGGGATGAATTGCCGAGAATCTTTCATCCCCTGTGTAGGTGTTTATCGACGAGGTCAAAATATGTAAGTCCCTCTTGCGCATCCAAGAAACCTTTAACAGAGATTGAACGTTTATTTAGTCGCGAAACAGGAGTGAATTAATAACATTGCAGCAATTAACGTCAATGGAATTTGACTCAAAGAAGATTTTTTTGCCGCTTCTCGAGACAATGGAAGCATGTTGAATGCATTCACGGAATATTCAGTAAATATAGATTTAATTTCTAACAAATAAATGTTGCGCATTACTTCAATATTTCTTACGTTTGCAAGAATGATGAAATTATTTCCAGTAAATGTTATGCATTACTTCAACATTTCTCAAGCATTTCAAAATTACCTTCAAAGAATGAATAATTTTAACCTTCTCTTAAGTTGCAATTAAATTATTTTTTACACGCGAAGAATAATTGACCAGAATTTGGTTATTTTGATAAAGTGTCTTTATTCATATTCGAACAACAAAATTTTGTTAATTAAAAAAATGTATGTATATTCTTATGTTTCGTTGGTAATATGCTCTTCTTTCGATCCGACAAGATAATTTTGTTTAAACTGTGTGATTTTGTCAGTTTGATAAAACAATTTATGCTTTCATTCGAATTTGCAATATCATATTTCTGCGAACACATGACTCTCCATTTATTTTCACTCTTTTTGCTGATGTATCAACATGAAAAGGTCACCCACAAAAGAATTCATTCACTTAACACATCACATTTTGAGGGAGGGAAAGAAAGACGATTCGTTTGTGAGAAAACATAACTCTAGAATAAAGACGATTAGTGGAACATGAATGGTATATTTATAGTATAATAAGCAACTGAGAAAATAATGAAACAATTTTTTTATTTTCCATAGTGCGAACCATATTCGAAATTATTTAACAAATTTCTATTGCGATATGAATTTTTGAAATATGAAGAGTTTATCGATCAAATCAACAGAACAAGTACTTTAAAAATATACTTCATTTATAATATAATTAAACTATAAATGAAGTGTAAATTTAAAACACTTGGACTGTAAATTGGTCGATAAACCCTAATTTGGTTAAAAATGCTATAAAATTTTTATAAATTATAATCAATTATAACTATAACTTTTTTTTAATTAATTTGTCGAAAAATGTTAGTAAAAATGTTTAATTTGTTTTCAAAGTTAAGATCGTATACATGTGAGCTCCGCGTTGATCGACGGGTATTGGATAATGAATGCTCGCAAAATTTTCTGCTGGCATTATAATTTGTGGCATTTATAGGAATCATTGGAAGTCACCTTAGTACCACCTCAACAATTATAGAAGTACGTGCTTGCACTTCACTGTACCTTACCGACGACTCTCATTCCAGTCCACACATTCATAAGTATTCAGACCTTCGTATGTAGTTGCAGTTGAGGTCGTTAAACATATGTTTCCAACATAAGAGGTATTTCTGGCCTCTCGTTAATTATTCCTACCATGCTTTCTAAGTCACGTTCCCTTAGACTATCGCAACTTTATGCCCTATTTAAATAGCGTTACGCCTTTTAACGATATTTTGTTTCGCTTTGAAAAATAAACCGCCAGTCGTTAAAGCGAATTTCGTTGTTTCATCTATCGCAGTAACGGCTACGAATTCACGGATTATTTAATTTTTGGACTAATTGGTAAATCATAATTATAGATTACAAGAGTGAAATGTAAATTTCATCCCACCACGATGCATTAACACCGGGGTAGCGTATGTTCTTTCAATTTAAAGTCTTGTCCATAATTATACAAAAATATCATTTACGTTTGATGAAAAAAACAACTAGAAATGAATTGAGGCCAGTTGAAAAATTATGTTACATCCACTAACAAATTTAATTTAATTTCGAGGGGAACAAGTAAATTTTCAGTAGGAACAACTAATTTTTTAGTTTTATTTTAAGAGTAACTAGCATAATAATTAAAGCAATTTTTTCAGTAAAAAGTTTTGCTTAATATAGAAATATCAAAACTGTATATTGAAAGTTTCCGACCAGCATCAAGTTAAATAAAAGCGTTCAACAAGTTTGCCTCAAAATGAGACGTTTGTTTTAACGTGTAATGTTACAATGTTATTACAATCTCGTTACAATGTGTACAATATTTATTCTACGATCTCAAAAGGATCATGCTTGACTATTTGTCATGGTGGTTCACGACGCCGCGTACACCTCAGTCAAATTTAAACACTTACTCTATGCAAATAACCTTCGGATTTATCACTATACTCATTCAACCAATTTCGTACAGGAAATTGATTACATTTTCGAGAAACGCATAAAACACTATTATTCGAGTCTACAATAACGATCTCATTTTTAAAATCCGACAAATCAAGTATAATGTAACCAAGAGATTTGATTTTCATGCAAGAATTGGACGTCAATGACCGAGAACGTTATTGACGTACCACTATCTCGAGTAATGGCTACACGTAGACACAGATTTTATGTAGCAAGTGTATTCAATTTATTACCATAAAAATGCAAAAGTTTTATTACATCTTTCATGTTTTCTTCAGCTAAATATTCTGGAATTTATTAGCAAACTTAAATAAACTTTACTTCTTGAAAGATATAAATAATATTAACACAACTTTAATAATGTAATATTTAAAATTCAAAAAGCCATTTTCATATTTTACGTGATTATTGTTTGGTTACAATTATTTAATTATTTTATTTTCAAATGTTGAATTTATAATGTACAATTTCATACTGAACAAAGGAACTCGAGACGAGAAAAATATTTTTATATTATTTTTAAAAACTTTTAAAAGGTCTAAAAAAATTTGTTACATTTTGACGTTTAGTTTAACTCATTTAATATTCAACTGTTTTATATTACTCGTTTTCTTACAGTGTTCGCATTGTTTGCAATTTCGTATTTCTTAAACAATATCAATATTTAGCAAGGTAAATTTATATACGAATACATACACCTAACGTAGCTTTTATAATTAATTTCGTAAATTAAAACAATAAAATAAGATTGGTTCATTTCAAAAATCTTAACAGCGTACACGATCGTATGTTTTTTCCATTATTCGCCACGTTTTTAATTATTCCCCCCTTTTGCTATTGAAATGATTCATGAAGGAAGGATAAAAGTTTTAGCATGGTGCTGTTCCAGAGCTCACGAAGAAAATTTATGTCGTCGTATATTATTAAAATATTAATTATTAACGTACATTCACGAATTGTTCAACATCGCAGTCTTAATACGCTTTTAAAGTTTTATGGTCACATTTTATAGAAAGTTTTTAATTTCCGCTTGTACCTTGAATTTCGCTCTTTTTACTATTCTCACGAACAATATAATCTCAGGGGTATTGTTATGAACCAAACCCTTATTCACTAGAGCGAATTGAAAAAATGGGAATTTTCAGATAAATCAATGGGAACGCCCCGTCAAATTTTAGAGCTCTTTAAATAATTATTCTAGACTGTAATAAAAAAAGGCCTGCACTCTTATGGTATAAGTCGTCGAATAAACATTTTCGAAGCTCGGCACGGAAAAGTACGTTGGATTTTTACTTTGTTTAAAGAGGGTTGCAAATATTTTACAATCCAGACAAAAACAAATAAATACAAGCGAACAGACTGAATTCATTTTTCGTTATTGTTGCAAGGACTACTCAAATGTATCTGCTATATGATATGAATGCATTACGCTTCGCTTAACAATTCTGTAACTTTTTTTTTTATACTTTCTCGTATATAGATGGTCACTTGTGTGCCCTATTTGTTTACAGTTTTTATCTTTCGCTCTGAAATAATTTTTCCTTCCATGCTTTCGACTCGTAGCGAACGCTCAAACCCTCATAACGTTCGCACAATGTGCCGACAATTCATTCTTTATTCTTCAGGCAATTGCACTCGGCTGACCATCAATGGCTGTGGCAGTGGTTATAAAACAGCCACGATTTCATTGTGACGTCGGCACAACGAGCTTCTCATAAGTCTTAAATAATCTGAGGCGATGACAATATTTAGAACATATATGCAGAAGTGACTAATGTTTAGAACATGCTTGTAGAAACTTTTGCACAAATTTTATCATCAACCATTGAACCAATTTTCATTTCTTTTTTTGCATTTACTACATTAGCTCTTAGAATATAATAAAAGGATGTTAAAATGAAAGGATAAAGTTGAAAGCATTTCCAATAAAAGTAACATGTTTATAAAACAAGTAAAATGAAAAAAGAGTTAATTTAAGAAAACGCAATCGAATCTCGTAACGTATTAATGACACGGCTTTGATGAGGCTGCTGAAGTTCGGTATGGAGCAACAATACTCTTTAGAAAGTATTTTATAATAAGAATATTTTTTGTGTCAAAGGATAAGATGGTAAAGTAGCCATTATTCGGATTTTACAAACATTAGGGCCGGAGTTCGATTCTCAGTGGGAACTACTTAATTTTTGTCCGAGAAAATTATCGTAAAATAGTTTTCCACGTAGGAGCATTCCTATGAGGTCCTTACAGTCACGCCTGACGAGGACCACTG
>JABFOV010001822.1:0-22848 GCA_022817685.1 Aradophagus sp. ZL-2020 | reverse complement strand
ACCCTATTGCGGGTTCATATGGTCAACAATACAACAAAGTCCATTGGCATCTGCGGAAATAATTCACGACAGCTTTTATTACGCATTTATCTTTTTTTCTTTCCTTTCAGGGATACTGCTAGAAAGAGATAGAACTTTCAGTAGCAGTCATTGAGAATTAATTTTTCGAATTCCTTAATATATCTCAAGCGAGATTTCGCTTAACAAACGTGGCTCATAATAGCATCAATAATTATGGATAATAATTTTTATTAAAAAAAGATAGATAATGCAGTTTGCATAAATTCATCCTTTTTCAATAAAAAATATTGATAGCCAAAGACGCCATTGCTAAGATCTTATTGGAGAGTATGAACGCAGTTTAACACCTGCTGCTGTATGACCTAAAGGTGCATTTCCACTGAATGCTATTTGTTAACAAATTGTTCTAACCTCTTTAACTCGCATACAGCATTTAATAAGAAAAGTTTGTCATTTAATGGAAATTAAATTTTAAAGAAACCGGAAATAAAGATGAATGTAAATACGTTGATTAAATAATGGTTCTGAGAAAACATATTGTTATAAACAATCATTCGTTTGTGATAAAATATAGATTTGAAAAATAGACGAATTTGAATCAAGTTTGTCATGTGAGAAAAGTGAATAATCAAACAAGCGTGAAGTAACTATTGTTGACAAAACGAAATAAGGAAAGTGGTTCCTAACTCCAAAGAAAAAAATATCAAAATGATCGTTAATCGCCTGATGCGAAATAAGCAAGTTATAATTTTGGCAGGTTGTGCCTGTCTTGGAGGCTACCTCGCTTACCGATATTGGAAGAAAAGGCTACTTCGAACTATTGACGAAGGTTTTGAAGATGTAATGAAGGTTATAATTTTAATGAAATTTGCAAGTTTATTCAAAAAATTTTGTATTTTTATATACGTTACATTATGGGGTTAAGATATATTATAACGACTCCAAAATATTCATTAAAGTATCAAAACGTTAAGAAACATTAATATTTTTGCTTTAATTATCATATCTAGTTTGTCATAATGTTAATATATAATTAATAAATTTTGTTCATTAGTAACCTGATTTGGAATTTACAGATTGATGAAATAAATGATAGAAGAGTATTATTAATAGGAATGCATGGATCAGGAAAAACAACATTAATGAAAGAAATTACAGCTGCCAATAAGGATGAAAACAATGTGACTGCCTTTCCAACATATGATTTTGTAATGTACAAACTTCAGAAAAATAAATATAATTTCGAAATTTTGAAAAGTAAGTTATATAGCTTTTACAGTTCTAAGATAATGAGTGAATAATAATAGAATGCATGAATAATAAATGATTTTATTAAAATTTAAATTTATTTTGTATAATTGGTCGTTAATCTACACCTGAAACTAATTAAATATCATTTATTTGTTTAACAACAGTTGGAGGACATAGTGATGATAAAAACAGTTACAGTTGGGCTAATGAATCAATTGGACTTTTGAATGACATCGATCTTATAGTATTCATGGTGGATTCATCAGATCTTAAAAAATTACCAGGGGCTTCTCATTTGCTTAAAGAATTACTTGGTGATATCAGATTACATTCTGTGCCAGTGTTAATTGTAGCAAATAAACAGGTATGCTTATACCACATAAAATGTATTCCTATAAATTATTTTTGAATTAGATACTTAATTATCATTGATATCAATATCGACAATATCGAATTAGTAATTTTTACGATGTATTTGAAAATTCTCAAAATCTTTAAAATGTTTGTAACATGTTTCAGGATCTTCCTACAGCGTTAAGTCCAGATGAAGTCAAAGAAGCTCTAGATTTAAAAAGTATAGTACCATACAATGATAAAATACATGTTGTAGGCTGTCAAATGGGCTCAGTGGCAAAAGATCAATCACAAATTGTAAATTCTTATTCATCCAGCATTGATATTTTCAACAAAATTTTTACACTGGCTGTACATTCTTAAAGTATGTGATAAAAAATTGACATTTGATGAAAAATTACACAAATAAGATTAACTTTGTTTATTTGAGCATCTTTCAGCTTGTTTCTTTTTTTTTATACATATTTTGTAATCCATTAAATGATACAATATTTGTACACATGAATGTTTAACTTAATTATTCAAATGTCAGTTTCATATTTATTATAGATTAATGGTTTTTATAAATATGAAAATCATTCACAATTTTTAATGATCAATGGAACAATCACTATTCACTATTTACTTGTATTCAGTACAATAATTTAATTATCTGAGTAAATGCAATAACTTATGAATATAATTAAAAAAATTGCAATCTTTGTAACGATTGCAGTCAATCTGTGTCATTATTATTAATCTAAAATGTAATGAATTCCAGTCAACCTATATTAAAACTGAAAATTATATCATTTAATCATTATGTAAAATCAAACTTCTATGATAGAGCAATTACATTATGCTAACGTTGATCATAAATAATCGAATTTTTGTAAAACTAAAAAAATCTCATAAAATAAAATGACTGCAAATCGCAAGAATAGAATGAATGAAAAATTGTAAGAGCTTTTTTAAATTGGCACATTTCAGGGTCACTTATTGAATTTAGCTGCCTTAACAAAAATAAAATAATTAAAAAGTAGAGAATTTCTTTCAAACTAGTGCATTTAAGGATTTCATATCCAATCGCTTTAGCCAGAGGAGGGGGAATATTGTTCCATTGGTCATTAAAAATTGTGAATGGCTTTCATATTTATAACTGAAATACATTTTACATCTTCTAAGTGTACAGATCTATTGAAAAATAGTACAACAAAAGCATTTTCTATTTATTTGATGCCATTAAGACTACTTTAAAGCTATCATTGTGTACAACTAAGTTCTAAATGAAGAGTATTAATTAATAAAATATATTTATTATTTTTATAATGTCTGCAGATATCAAAATAAACAAATTGTTTAAAAATTGATCGATGTTATATTATCACCAAGAGTCTCATTTTTATAATTTAAATAGAAAAAATAGAATGTTAACATTACATAATTATTTTTTACATAATTTACATAATTTTCTACATAATTATTTTTTAGGTTTAAGTGGGTCTAGCATTAATAAAACGTTGCTACATAATACAATTACAACTTTTATATTAAAAAATTACAAACGTAACATTAGTTATCACAACTTTATGTAATCATTTACTTTTTTTTTCTAAATACTCATTATATTGTTCAGGAATTTTTTTGAATCGATTTATTTTCGCTCTTATTTGTTTCCATGTCATCTGCATATAATTTTTTGGGTCCCTTGACATTGCCTGAAAATTAGGAAAAAGATATTAAAGATCTGATAATAATAAAATGGTCCATAAAATTGACTACAAATTAATAAAAATACCTGGTAGTCATCTCCATATTTATCCAACAAGTAAGTTATAAATTGAACCTGTCCATTTGGTAATCTAAACAATTTTTGTCTTGGAGCTCGTGCATCAGCTTCTAGTGATTCAGCGACAAACTTTTTCTGTGGTTCCTGTGTTTTTTCTTGTTCACCAGGATACAAATCTTTTAGATTTTCTGGCTCAACAACTTTAACTAATTCGTTTTGGAAAAATTCTTGTTTGGTATTTGGAATTGGTATTGTTTGATTTGGATCGTAAGCCAGTCCCATTTGTTTTAGATTTGTGCGGGTTGATTGTTTCATTTCCCAGGCTTTCTTTATATCTTTACTATTAACATATAAAGATAAAAATGAAAATTAAATATTGTTTTAAATTGAAGAAATTTAAAACTAATGATTGAAATCTATGTAACTTTAAATAATTTTTAATGAACAGGCAAATAATAGATAATAAATAAATAATATTTATAACAAGCAATTGATATATTTTCATATTCATGATTGTTGATATATACAAGAATTTCTTCACATATTTCAATATAAGTACATTATTTTACTCACCAAGGAATCACAGGTAATTTAGCCATTTTTTTTGCTAATCTTTTACGATTAACATTAGCGTTGTATCTTTTTCGACGATGAACTTTTTTAATTTTCGGCATTTTTATTTAAAATTTTTAACCTCTACACTCTATAGGACCATGCGGAATTGTTTTTCACTGTTATGTTCAAGTGTGTTGGAACACCAGGAATAAGTTACACAAACGTGATGAAAAGTTATAAATTTAGAAAACTTAATTTAAATTATTATCTCTACACCGGTGCAGTCTACTCTGCTCAAATCAACTGAAACGTAGTGTAAATCATCACAAATAAATTCAGGAGTAAACGAAGTAGAGAGGTTATGTTATGTATTTTTAAATCGACTCAAGCGCCGATTGGTTATTCTTTCAGGTCTGATTCCAGCTTCATCTGTAAGGCCAACCAAATCTTCTATGTAATCAAACAATTGATTCAGATGAAAGGTGTTTATTTTGTTATTATGCATTTACTGCATTAGCAATAGATCACGCTGCTCTAGAAATATATAGTCATAAATAAAAACATTTTAAACAATGGAAGTAGATGAAGATAAACAGCTCTGCAAAATGTAAGATTAATGTTTAATAATATAATAACAATATATAAGCCAGTAAGATACACAAGTTTTTTAAATTAAAAAAAAATTAAATACATTTCAATTGAATCCTACATAATTCTACATACATATATTATATGTATATTAGTTGGAATTTTGCTATTATGTTTCTCTTATATGTTAATATACGTATGTATACGTATATTGTACGTATAAAAAATATGTAATTTTATTAGGGTGCATTAAAAACTTTCTGAAACGTTTCAAATATTTTACAGTTGCAAGCAACAAAAGGCGAACTATACCTGTCCAAAATGTGAAATTTGTTACTGTTCCCTTGAATGTTACAAGTCTGAAGTTCATTCACAATGTTCGGAGCATTTCTACAAAACATGTGTTGAAGAAGAATTAAAGTTACAAGAAAGTGATCCCGAGTCGCGTAAAAAAATGATTGATATCCTTAAAAGAATGAAAGAAAATATGTCAGAAGATCTTGACTTTCTTAGTGAAGACA
Source organism: Aradophagus sp. ZL-2020 (assembly GCA_022817685.1). NCBI lineage: Eukaryota > Metazoa > Arthropoda > Insecta > Hymenoptera > Scelionidae > Aradophagus > Aradophagus sp. ZL-2020. Next base: position 17,790 of record JABFOV010001822.1, on the reverse strand, counting down.
ATTCTGATGACAATGAATCTTTGGATTCTGATGACGACAATAATGTATGACAAATAGAATCAATATATAATTCTTCAAAATTTGAAACTCAAAATTTATTAATTTATGAATTTGTTTTTTTTTTTGTGTCATTATTTATCAAATAAATTGTAAAGAATAGCGTAAATACTTCTTAATATTTTATATATGCATTTTAGGCTGAAGAATTAGAAAAAAGATTAGAAGGCGTTAATTTAGATGACCCTGATGAATTGTGGGGGGCATTAACAGATACAGAAAGACAGGAATTCGAAGCTCTTGTCCAAAATGGTGATGTTGATAAGTTTGTACCTCAGTGGCAACCTTGGTGGCAATTTCATATAGACAAACAACTAATTCAAGAAGTAACACAAGAAGAGGAAGCAGGCAGTTATGTTGAAAAGTGCCCAAAAATAATACAAATTCCTGAATTGAAAGAATTATCGGTATTTAAAAGTTGTTATACCTCTTTAAACGAGAATAATTGATATATTCAGCTGCTATTTTTTGATTTTCAGAAATCCTCGCCATTTATAAAATTCAACATAATAAATGTTCTTTATGCATATGTGTACACCACATTGTATTTCAATGGTGAACATATGAACAATCCAAAGGATTCTGTTTACGTCTTTCTTAATGTTTGCGATAACATGCGACAAAATACAGTATTCAAGAACGAAGAATCTGCTGGTGAAGCTGTTGTAAACAAATTAATTTCAGTAAGTGCATAAGTAAAAGAAACTTGATATAAAATTAGGTATAAAAATGTAATATAAACGTTGATAAAGATAGTGCAATTATTTTTTTATTTGTTATTTTTATATATAATTAAAATGCATGTTCTAAATTGCATTATAATTATGTCTGAAGACAAAAGATAATTTGTATCTTTAGATGCCTTCATTTTCGCGAAAATTTGAGATGTTTCAATCTTCTTTAATTACTTGAACTATCATTTTCGCTCTTAATATAATATTTGACATGGAATTTATTTTCAGAATCAGAATCATTCTGCAGAATCAATGTTATCAACTTTGAAAGGAGCTGTTGATTGTATCTTAAGAGGACCTACTGAAAGTAATAAATCTTTTTATGTGAAAGCAAGTTTGTCAGAACTGTATCTATTATTTTCCAAAGCTAAAGATGCTATAACTGGAATGAAATCAAAGGAAGTTACAACTGATTTTCCTAAAAAATTTTCAAGTCTTCCAGGCATGTTAAATAAAACACAATTTTCTAAAAAAGATCTTCAAATGTGTATTAAAAAGTTAGAATATTATTTGTCATGGGTGAACTGTTTTAAAATGGAATAATAAAGAAAAATGGTTGACTTATTCAATCAAAAATAGAAAAAATATTATTTATCATTAGAATAATTGGGTTGAATCTCATCTAACGCAAGTTCCATGAGATGTTAAAGCATAGGGACCAAATAATTAAATTATTTGATTTTTTCTGCATACGAATATTGAACTTGTGTATGAGTAGATGCAAGCCCTTTATCAAATAGATTCAACCTACTCCCTGTGTATTTTAAAATCTATTTAGATAATCAGAGGAATTATAATGGTGTGAGGAAAATTATTGATGAAATAATTAAAAATAAATATGTAATTTACATTTTATTTTATCTTTTGCATACAAAATTAAACTTACTACAGTGTTAATTCTATAACTATTTGAATTGCATCGTTTATCATTTTATTTTATACACAGCTATTTTTCATAATCTCGGATATGATATACTTTCGGTCCGCTTGCATTTTTTAAGTTTTATACAAAATTTTGATCACGACTTTCATGTCTGTAAATTTCTTTGTAACTTATTGTATTTTTTTTAAGATTTTAAATTTTTCCACATACTTGTTGAATAGTTATCATCGGTCGGTAAAAGTAGCGGGGATACATTTTTAAAAATTACACCAGTCAATTATCGTCAATTAGAGTAGGAAAGTCAAGGTCGAAAATCTAGTCTAAATATAATTTCTTGATTTAATGTGGTTTTCAAAATTTGCTGTTGAAACAAGTGCTGTATTCTTCTGAATTATTGGTCTCAAAATAAGGTAACGCGATAAAAGAAAAAGTCTTGTGCATTAGTTTTAAGTGATTTCTATAGAACTGAATATTTGTTAACAAATTATTTATTCATAAATATATATTTTTGGCACAATAAAAATTAAATCTGAAAGAATGATTTTTTACATTCGTAACGTATTACATCCCGGTTATTAGCTTCATTTAATTTATTCAATTTCGTAGTGATTTACGTTTACACTTTACAATACTAATTTATTATTTTTTAACGAGATAAATTACAGTAGATTGAGTGAGTCGTAGGAAGTTAATTTCAATGAGATCATGTTTCATACTACACTCATATACAGAACTAAATTTTCTTATAATATTATTTATCCAAACAATTAACAACTGTTTGGAGGTCATGAATTAATAATTTTTAAAATACAACATATATGTACATATTCATATACAAAGAACTAAAAAAATGCATCATATAGTTAAAAATGTATATAAAAATATGTATAATTTGTACAGTAATAATGATAATAATGCAATAACTGAGAAGGTAAGAATACATAACAATAGTACTCTTACCTTCTCAGTTATTGCATTATTATTATTATTATTACAAAGAATGTAAATATTGGAGAGAAAAAGTAAACATTGCGTAGACTGTGTAAAAACAGAAAAATTAGTACGGATATACACATCTATTTCCACAGTAAATTACCGGTTTTTCAAAGCTTAACACTATAACTTTAATTGATTTAATTAATTTAAAATGTAAGTAATTTTTTTTTGGAGCCAAGTAATAATTAAGAAAATAACTTATAAATGGTTATAGAAGTTATTATAAATGGTGTTTTTAGTTAATAATTTTTACATTTACAGTGAATCAACAATGGAAGAACGAAAACGTGTGCGCAAGATATCCTTTATTTCTGAAAAATTCAGAGCTCAGAACCAAACTGCATCAGTCAATGAACCTGAAGATCATCCCATCAAGGAAAATGATCCCAAACGCTTACCGAACGACCAACTTGTGTTAAGCTGGAATATTAAATTTGACACTGATAAAAAAATTGTTGCTGACAAATTTATTGACCTAATAACCGAGGAGCGAAGGAAAGCTAAAATGACTGAAGTTGAATTGTTAGAAAATATCTCACATTTACTAGTTGGTCATGCTCTGTTATGGTACAACATTAATAAGCACAAATTTTTCACATGGCAAGATTTTGTTGTGCATTTCACGCACGCCTACAAAGATCTAAACCATTTGGTAAGACACAGTTGATTATGCATTATAATTTTTTTAAATCTCATGAAAATGTTATTTTAAATTTTATTTGTAAATCATTTTCAGCCTAGTCTGGAGAAAAATAAGAAGAAAAAGAAGCAAAGCAAAACGTCAATGCATTGTAAAGCAGACTTTATCAAAAGGGTTTGAGCATTTATTATATTATATGTTTTAAACTTGCTCGGTGAAATGAACAATTTTTTATAGGCTTTTTGAAGTTTTTCAAAATGTAGTAAGTAAGATAATGTACAGCTTATTAATTTGCATCTAATATAGACAAATATAAACTTAGATACTTCAAAAGCCTATTCATCTTAAATAAAACTTGAATCTTCTACTAATTATGTTTGTATTTATTTATTTATTTATTTATTTATTTATTTATTTATTTATTTACTTATGTTTTTTTTCTAGGTGAAAATAGATGAAACAAACGACAAAATCACCATTGTCATCTTTAAATATTTAATTTAATTTTTCATAAAAGCTACTTTTGCATTCTGTTTTTTTGTAAATTAAGTTAATGTTGCTTGTTAAATTATACAACGGAAAATTTAAAGAATTTATTTAATTGTTAATTCTAATATTTAATTTATAATATGTAATTATTAATGATGCTGTATTTATGACTTGAAGATAGTTATTTATTTTGGATAAGAACTTGTAGAATATTGGTTGCATTGTTGAACAAAATTAATTATGTTAATTGAAACTTTATACATCAATAATTAATAATAATCGGAATATTATACATCATTATACAATAAAACAATATATTATTGATGAAAACAAATATTTGTTGACACATTTATTTTATCAGTGTATTAAATATTGAGTATTTAAATGACTGAATGTATATATAAATTAAGTTGAATGGAGTAATATCAAGTCAAAACAGTATTGACAATTCTTAAGACAGAAGTAATCCTCAACTACATCTACAGTTCGCAATCTAAGTGGAAGGTGAAAATAGTAACTGCCTTAAGAAATGATTTTCGTTTAAACCCTCATGGTACGTATATCTGCCATCACAAACGTTTGAAAAAAGCATTTCTTGATAATTTCCTAAATCATTTTCATACAAAAAATTTTGTTTTAGCAATCGTGCGTTTTTTTTTTCCAGTATGTGATTGTTCACTGACGACCAAAGAAGGAATGGAGAACGATCAGGAAGGAAGGAAGGAAGGAGCACTGGAAGCAAGACAGCCAGTGGGGTTGTTATCGATTGCAGTAAACACGGTCGAACGGTCGTGGGTGTGTGTATGTGGAAGGTGAGCATCATATCGCATCAGTGCGGTGTCCGCGTACGAGCGCTCGTGGTCGTGCACAGTCGCAGTCGGTCTTTCCACCGACGCGGTCGAGTCGCAACATCGGCACCCGACCTCATCCTCTGGTTGCATTAGACGGTAGCTCACGCACCCACGCGACCAAAGCCGAGCCGCCTGGAGTGTCCAGCGATCGCTCAGTCACGTCGGACAAGTGCACTTTTCAATCAAGTGGGACGCTCTCAAAAGTGGAAACGGAAGTTCCGCAGGTGCCAAAATGGCCGACAGGATCTACAACCCCAACCCTCGGCTCGCGGAAACGGCACACTGTAAAAGCATGGAGCAATACAAGCAAATGCATGAGCGGTACTACAATTCTTCTCTTTTTCTTTTTTTATGATACTTGATTTTTTTGTTATTTTTTAGTATCTACTGTTAAATACTTTGAGTATAGTGAATACCATTTTGTTATTCATGGTTTCTTTCTTAAAAGGACGCATTGTGTTGGACTATTTCTTTTTTTATCGCCAAAATTATTAAAATAATTTGTATGCAAGAGTAGAATCAATCACTGAGATAAACAAGAGCAATTTTTTAAGACTATTATCAAAGTGTATAGCAATTTTATGTTAACGCCTTCATGAGTTTGACAGATATTAATTAGTCATAAACAATGATTGGTTTTAAACAAAACAAGTGAATTTGATAAGTTGTAATGAATGAAAAAAGTTTCCGATCGTATTTTTTTTTTCTTTTTCTAAATTTATGCAGTTTTATTTGGGCAACGATTTGATAAATCAATAAATATGTTGAAGAATAAATGATTGGGGGTGAAGGACAAGACTACCGTTGAAGATTTTGCAAATTGAGAGCGGCAAATGATTACTTTTTTTTCTTTCTTTTTTGTTCGTTTTTTAGAATTCCTTATGTATTTTGGACCTTATATCTATTAAGTATCAAAAACTTCAGCAAAATGTACAGATCATTTTTCTGTGTATAGGTGAGACTCGAACCTCATGCACTCATACACATCTCATAAACTATTTTTTATCGAACAATGTCATCAATTTTCAGATTTTATTCAAATGTACAAATCAATGAAACGTTCCTATCTTTATTCGTTCATCATCAGCTATCTATTTGTACACAATTTTTCTACCTCAAAGAATTGTAACTTTGACAGTGATAATACTTAAATGCATTATATATTCGTGAATAAATTTAATTAAGAAGTCGTATAACATATGAAAACAAAAAATTATATATTTGTATTACTATTTGAGAGCACTTACGTAGAGCGTTATCTATTTGAAATGACATATTATATACATATATTATCATTACATTGCATACAGTTAAACTTACAATTCTACATTGCTACAGTTCTTTCTTTTCTGTGTAAATTATATTCGACTATCAGTATTTTACATTTCTACGTCATGTACATCAAAACATGTCATAAGGTGGAAGAGTCTTTATGCAACTTTGAATGGGGTGATGATGGCGCGAAGCGGTAATTAGATTATTTTATCATAATTTCACCGGGATAGCAGGGTACGGTGTTATCGGCGTCGATACCATTAATTTTTTTTTGCCAACTTTTTTCCTTTTACTTTATCGAAAGTGCCGCGAGAAATTTATAAACAAAACTGCAACACGCGACTATGTGATGACGCAATTAAAGCGTTTCGCACGTGGACACACGAGCCGTTCGTTGGTGTCAATTTGAACCGCCGTATGGTTTAAGTTAATTTCGCAATTCATTTAAATTTTCATTAAGCCCGTAACATTAATCAGAAACAGGCAATACAAAAATGAATTGCATTTATTGATTTCGCGGTTTCACCAATGGAAATGTTTTGGTTCAAACTAATACATCACAGTTAAAATAACAAAATAAATTTTACTTGTACAAAGACTAATGATACATTTTTTGTATTTTTTAAAAATATAGTTGAATCGAATATATATTTTACCTTACAAATGGAGGAAATGCTAATTAGTGATAGTGATTAATAAATATTTAAGCATTTCAAATAAAATGCAATATTATTTGTAAAATTACCATTCAATTTATAATTCTAAAAAGTGAATTGTGTTTATTAAAGTTATAATTTATTTAATTAACACATTTTTAATTAATACATTTTGTTTGTTTCTTTCTTCTTTTTCCTTCAATGTGTCAAATTCACAATAACGGCATAATTTCGTGCAAAAAATAACTGAAATATCTTATTATAATAAACACTAAAGTTACATGAGAATAGAAAGCGATAAACGACGAATCATTCATTGTGATCAATCAATCATTCTTGTTCTACCTGAAATAATTGTTTTCTTCTAATTATTTTAGAAGAAGCTGACCAATTTGCATTTCGCTGCGTATTCATCGGCGAAGAACGTTGACGCTAAAGCTTATTTCAATTTCATTTGCAATTTCAAAGATACACATCTTTCTGTAACGACGCACAACTTTGTCCAAGTTTTTGTCCAATATTAGCCAAAATATCGATTCCTGTAGGCGTGGAAGTAATGCAAAATAATGTGGCGCGAAAGGAAGGAGTGTGTACCAGAACTGGTAATTTTCATCCTTGACCTTAAAGGGAGCCAATATATGAAAAACGATAAAACACAATTTAATATGTTTATAAGCGCCAATTAAAATACATTGGTATTTTAATTCAAATACCAATTAAAACACAATTGTATTTTAATTGTCGTATCCGTATCAAAAGTAGTATACAAATTAAATTTGACATCCAATTCAGCTGAAATAAATTGTAATTAGACGACGAGCGTTACTTAAATCAACAAATCACAATTTATTCCAGTCTGGATGAACTTTTATTAATTGTTCTCCTTGTATCAAAAAATTCAACTACAATTTTCCCAACGCAGAATACAGATATAAATTCTTTCAATGTCAAATGTAACATTTGATATGTGGATTTAGTCATATTATTGAACATTCACAAGTCAATATCAACGAAATCAGAGGAATTCCTCGACTGTTAATTCTTTTTCATTCACAATTTTCCCTGACTGGCAATCTTACTTGAGAATATTTACGTTTTAGCAAAATTGAGCATATTTCGACCACGAAGGGTGGAACGCGCGAAATATTGCTGGTAGGCCGGTTGGTATCGATTGCCCCGGACGGCCCTTAAAGTGCGGCCGACGCGCGCACTTGAAATCACAGCCAGAAATCCACGGCAGTGGAATTGGATTCCGAAAAATAGCGCGAGCAAAGTCTGCAAGCGGTGGTTTCCGCTGGTCTCGTCATGTTAAATTCATCATTTACGGGCCGTCTGGCCGCGCGCTTGTTTGCCGCGTTCTTGTTCACCAATTTCAGTTTTATGACGCAATTGCGCTCCGCGCCAACGACAGTGCATACAAACGACAAACAGCAATGAAATTTTGCAGGAAAAAAAAATTATTAATAACTATGAAGATACTATTCAAATTTCACGAGAATCTTAAACTTCGTTTCAGAATCACGACCTTTGTATCATACAATTTTTATGGCATGAACAATTTAATTTCTTGCTAATAAGTTATATAAGTTATAAGTCAATAAGTTATAAGTTTTACAAGTGATCTATAACTTTTGAATGTCCTCCATTTATTTCAGATCGATAAAGGATCCAGCGCAGTTTTGGGGCGAGATTGCGCAACAATTTTACTGGGAGACGCACACGTCCGAGGATAAATTCTTCTCATACAATTTTGACCGCAATGAAGGAGACATATTTATCAAGTGGATGGAGGGTGCGTCGACGAACATCAGCTTTAATCTTCTAGACAAGAATGTGAAAAATGGCCTCGGCGACAAAATTGCCTTCTACTGGTACGAATTCTCAACCTTTAAGCCGTCTAATGCATCACTTTGGAATGGAGGGCAAAAGAAGATGAAATGTGAAATATGTGGCACACAAGAGAAAATGAGTAAACTCATCTTTGATACGGTTGAATAAACAATGAATATGTCATGGTTCATAGTAATCATTGTTGATTCAACGGAGTCATTGTTTTATTTATTTTCTACTTTTTTTTTCTAAATTTACTATTTTATTTTCTCTGTGAATGGTGATTGAAGTAGGCGACTCCGGAAACACAGTTTCACGTTCAGTGTATGACGTTGCAATTCTCAAGCTCGATCGGTGCTTTGATGTTATTAGATCTGCGGCTAACTTCCAAACCTGTTACACATTTGATTTTTAATTATAAGTTTAATTATTGATGTTCTTTTTTTTTCATTAACAAAGGGAACTGAAGCATATATTTAATAAAAAAAATCAATCAATAATGACTATAAAAACATGAGTTAAAAATAGTATTAAACTGAAATTGAATTTTGAGGAAACTAATGCAAGTTAAGAGACTTTCATATTTAACAGTACTTTCTTTTCTGATTCTTTCATGATTAGTGTTAAAGAGTATTTTTTTGGTTATCATACTTTTATTTATTTATTTATTTATTTATTTTTTTGTTAGATAAACTTTTTGATTTGTTATCTCATGATTATGAAAGATGACGATTGATGACCATCAAGTTGATCTCGAATTTCAGATTTATTAATGAAGCACTTCAGCGATTTAACAAGTGGCACTGACGAGCGAGAAATTTGCACGTCAAACACGCGAAAAGCGGCTTTTGCGTAAAAGCACTTTTACGTCACGCGACCTTATAATCGGACAAACAATTTTCTCAGCGTCCTGTCAATAGTACAATTGAGTCGTTGCTTTTTGTTCTCCCTGTCTAAATTCATGCGATTTAATGATTTTCTTTTATAAACATGTATTGAAATGTGAACTTACCTGTTTCATATCATCATGTAATAATAATTAATCGCAATGTGGTAAAATAATTGTTGCAATAAAAAAATAACAATTTCAATTTTATAAATACATTATCTAAACAGTCACAACTGTTTTAAAACGTTTCAATTCAAAACATTAAAGTGACACACGTTAACATGTACCATAATGACGACTTTTTATCTTACAACGCATATACTAATTACTACAAAATTATACATTCCAATCACAAAATAAACAAACATGTCGTTCAACTGTGTTAACATTTCGATATATTTTAATTCAACTTCGTCTCCTGTTACCATAATTATCGATGTAAATCAGCGAAAAACGAAGTCAAGTTTAAATGTTCCATGAAAATTTGCTCGGCGTCGGCTTGACTGAGAACCTCTGACCAGCAATATTCATAGCTATGCAAAATAGCAGCGAGTTTATCATTTATCGAGTCATTGCCAAAGAATCGAATCTTGGTTGAAAATTGCTGAAGTGCAGCGTAAGATTGTAAAAACGCTTAAATTCAATAAGCAAAACAGTGGCAGTGATTGATCGGAATGTATTGAGAAAAGGAGCCGAGAACGAGGGGAAAAAAGTGGAGAAAAACGTGGCTAAAGGAAAGGGTCCCAAAAACGTGGATGCGTGAAATTGTTTGAGATAAGTCGCGATTATTAATTGTCTTAGGTGCGTGAAATTGAAAGGCGCGGTTACGAAACTGAGAGCTTATCGTTTTTGCGTGCATGACCTTTCCGGTGCGTATCGCGTCACAATGTTACAGCCGTGCGTGACGTAGCTCGCTTTACATTTCATAGTGCTTAACTTTTGCAGGGAAGGCAACGATCCCGATGACTACTCGCGGCTCACCTATCGCAAGCTCCTGGAGGAGGTGTGTCGCTGCGCCAATGTCCTCAAATCCAAGGGAGTGACGAAGGGCGACCGAGTTGCCATTTACATGCCAATGATATTAGAACTGCCGGTCGTAATGCTGGCCTGCACGAGGATTGGCGCTATACATAGCGTCGTGGTAAGTTTTAGTGTGATTAATGCTGCTCTTCACTTTCAATCATTCATGTTTATTAATGTATGCAGCCAGTGAATTGAAACACAAATGCTTACTATCTTTTAATTTAAAAAAAAAAAAAAAATGTCAGTTGACAAATTTAGTATATGTGTATTGTAAAAATGCTCAAAATATATTATAATGTATAGAAAATTGTATCACATATGTTAGAAAGATTACATTAGATGCCCAACATTTTACTATATTATGCACGTTGTGTTAAATATTTATATGTGCATACAATTTAAATGAATAGTTATTTGCATGATTGGAAATATTAGACAAATTCTTGCAGAATTAACAGTATGTTTTTTACTATTTTCCCGAAACGCTAAAAAATAAAAATATTGTAATCATTTAAATTTTTGGATAAAATGTCGCATAACAAATTTCGCATGACAATTATAGAAAAAATATATATGTGTAAACAAGTTTCTTATCATATCTGAATAAAAATGACTTAATTGTAACATAAATTCAAATTGTCACAAAATATATAATTTATGAAATTCAGTTTGTTTCTTATAAAACTTCATTGTAAATTAATTTAGTGCAAACCGATTAGTTTTAAACTGAATATTTATTAGATTCTTTTACGATTAAAATAATTGCTCATTAACTATTAAATATGTCCTTGCCATGAATCTATTAAAATTGCAGAAGATGTTGTGTTATTTTAATTAACAATTTTTGTATTGTAATAATCCTTTTATTATTATGCGATATGAACTAACGACCAGCTGCAGTACGTCTTCATATTGCATGGTTCTAGTTGCAGTAGAAATCTGTAATAATCGTCTGACACTGACGTTTTCTCTAAGTGGTAACACACCATAATACTTGTGTTCTTGTTTTGTAAAGAAAACAATAAAATGAAATCTTTTTTTGCTTTTCAAATTTGAGTGATGATAAAGACTCAAGAGTAAGCCTATAAAGTCAAAATGACCTCTGCATAAAAATGCTTTACTTATTAATTTTTTTTCTGACCAAGGTTAAAGTCATTAAAGTAGAAGAGATGCATCTTTCAAAGAAGCTGGAATTGCACTGTAAACGTCTTACTTAAAAAAGTCTCATTAAATTTTCTTTCTTTTTCTTTGCTTCACTAAACTATGATTGACATTGATAGACGCTTTTAAAGATTAACAGTCGTGAATTTTTGTTTTATGTTTCATAGTTGCGAGTAAAATTATAAATTCTAATTTTTATTACAGTTCGGTGGATACTCCTCGGATTCTTTGGCCGAGCGGATACTGGATTCACGAGCCAAAGTGTTAGTGACGGCGGACGGCGTGTTTCGCGGAGAGAAGCTCCTCTTGCTGAAGGCCATTTGCAATGACGCGATGGACAAGGTAAAGAAGCAGGGTCACGAGGTCGATTGCTGTTGCGTGGTGGCGCATATGAGACGACTCAGCTGTCCGCAAGGGAAAGGTGAAAGCTTTTTCCGCTTTTTCAATTTTTAATTGATATCATCATGAATATTGTTGAAGGCTTAGATCAAATTAGTGGACTTGTGCTCAACACTGTCCTGATATAAAAAATACTATTAATTCTTTTTTAAAATGACATATTTTCAATTATAGCTATAAATACTTCCGATTTGCTTTAGACTAGTGGAAATTAATGGTTGACTTATAAATGTTGATGTACGAACATCAATAATCGATGGGTTTGACATTGATATACGGATATCAGTTATTAACTTCTACCTTCTTTAAACACATTTTTTTTTGACATCCATATTTAAGCATCATTCAACAGTCACTGCCAGTCTTCATTTGCCAAGCAAATCAATCAGTTTAAGTTTTATAATTTGCTTTTCCAAAGAATTTGGCCTAAGCACTTTAACTTTATTGAAATTTGAGTGTGGATTCAACAAAATTATTTATTTATATTAATTAACTTGAAAGTGAACTGACATGATTTTTCATTTTTTATTAAAAAAGCTGCACGAACAAACGGCGTTAACACGAGTAATGGTTCCTGCAATGATAATGGTGACGTGCCATGGAATGATGACCGAGATTGTTGGTGGCATGATGAAATGGAGGAGGCAGATGATAGTTGCTATCCAGTTTGGATGTCAGCCGAGGATCCTCTTTTCATTTTGTATACAAGGTATCTAAAATAAATATTGATTTCATGCGCCGCAAGACATGCTTTGAAATTTATTATCGTCTACATTTATAATACATACATTTTACAGTGGATCAACTGGAAAACCAAAGGGTGTATTGCATACTACAGCAGGCTACCTTATATATGCAGCCACTACCTTCAAATACGTTTTTGATTATCATCCTGGTGATGTTTATTGGTGCACTGCGGATATCGGCTGGATCACCGGACATACTTATGTCGTTTATGGACCTCTGGCCAACGGCGCCACTTCCGTCCTGGTAAAAGATTAATTTTAATCAAGAGCAATATAAGCACTTGAAACAAAGAAAACGGAAAGATACATGATTCTTAAATTTATTAGTAGCTTCAATTGACTATACACGTACAAAATTTAGTTAAATAAAAAAAAGAACACCAAAGAATTACTGATAAACCAATTAAGAAAAAAAATTTAGTCATCACTGTATTAATATATTATTAAATCTTATTGTTTCAGTTCGAAGGAACACCATTTTATCCTACAAATGATCGCTATTGGTCCGTCATTGATAAATACAAAGTTAATCAGTTCTACACTGCACCAACTGCCATCAGATCTCTTATGAAATTTGGAGACGAACTCGTCAAAAAGAATGATCTTAGTAGTTTAAAAGTAATGTGAAACTTTCAAGTTTATTTGTTTGATTAAAAAATAATTGTTTCAGCTGATTTGAAAACATGTTATTTTGTTCATTAGCAAAAAATAATAATTTTTCTTTCAGGTTTTAGGGTCTGTGGGTGAACCAATAAACCCAGAAGCTTGGCTGTGGTTTTATAATTTGGTCGGCCATGGAAAGTGCAGTATATCAGATACTTTTTGGCAAACGGAAACTGGCGGACATGTGATCACACCATTACCTGGAGCGACTCCTATGAAGCCAGGCTCAGCAGTATGTCATATTGTTACATTACTTTAACAATCATTTTCAGAATTTTTGTATGCTAATACTAACTTTTTCACAGACTTTTCCATTCTTTGGAGTGCTACCAGAACTGCTGGATGAGGATGGTCATGTGATAGAGGGAGAAGGGGAAGGCTACCTAGTATTCAGAAAACCTTGGCCAGGAATGATGCGAACTCTTTACGGAAATCACGAACGCTTCCAAAACACATATTTTGATAGGTTTAATGGCTTCTATTGTACCGGAGATGGTAAGATATGCAAATACTTAGTGCTGAATCGCACCAAATGCGATTCAGCACTAAGTATTATAATAACAATATTATAATAATAATGCTTCTTCAGAGCCCAAATGCAGACAATTTATATTTCAGGTGCTAGACGAGACGCAGATGGTTATTTGTGGGTAACTGGACGAATTGATGATATGCTGAATGTTTCGGGTCACTTGATGTCAACTGCGGAAGTGGAGAGCGTTTTAACAGAACACGATTCAGTCGCGGAAGCCGCTGTTGTTAGCAAAAGTCACCCTGTCAAAGGCCAGTGTCTATACTGTTTTGTCACTCCTAATGAAGGAATGCAATTTGACAAAAAACTTCAGGATGAATTAAAGAAAAAAGGTAAACGTAGATAAATAAGGATAAAAAAGGAAAATAAGAAAAAAAAAAACAAAAAAAAATAACTGAAAAAGTCTGTAGCAAAATCTAGTTTTCACCAACGATTAATTTTCAGTTCGAGAAAGAATCGGCCCATTTGCACAACCTGATGTGATTCAGCACGCGCCGGGTTTACCAAAAACGCGATCTGGTAAAATCATGAGGCGCGTTCTACGGAAAATAGCAGCAGGAGATCGCAATGTTGGCGATATTTCGACCCTGGCCGATGAGAGCATCGTCGACGTGCTCTTCCAACTTAGACCTCAAGCTTAAAGAGCAGCATGGAAGAAAATATGCATTAGCTCACTAGTTCTCCGACAATTGAACGAAACAAATTGTTACTTTAGCAACAAAGCGCAACTTAGCGAAACGAGACGACGAACTGGCTTTTATGCACATCGGCCGACTTATTAATTGCAATTAAATTATTTATGCATGTATATATATATATAATGTTAAACATTTGCGGGAACAAATAAGCACGATTGCGCGCAATTTCGCCATCATGAATGCAGCGCAAAGAGTTTATATATTGTAAATATTCAGAAGCAAACTTTCAATTCAGTAAACGAGAACCAATTGAATTTATTTAAAGAAAAGATTGAATTTTTTATTTTAAAATGTTTATCTCCAAACAGGAAGTTTTTAAATTATATTACTACATTATCCATTGTACAACATCGGCGAAATTTCAGTGCATAGATAAATTATACTATAAATTGTGGATTTAATTGATTCTCGACTGCTGAAAATTGTGAGTGTTAAAATAAGAAATTACGCGCAATCGCGCGAGATGGTTTTGTGAGGCCGAATAAAGGCTTGTTTATGGCCAGTCAAACGCAGTTGCAGGTATTGTGAGATTGTAAATGAAATTACATTGCGAGTGTTTGTTATGCATTCTACAAGTCTATATTTGTTGTTTAAATTGTTGTCAAACGATGAAAGTATAATATTTAAACGCGGCCGAAAACTATGTAACAACGCACTTAAAGAAGCAAAGAGAGAAGATATCTAAGTCAAACGCAAGATCACACGAGCGTAAACACGCACGTAAAAATAGCGTACAAAATATACACTTTATGTAATTTGTTGAGAGAAGTTTGGAGGAGGAACCTTTGCCTCAAAGCCATTGAGGCAAGTCACATACATATCATTCTCTGCGAAACAAACTTTTAGGTGTGATATTTGAAAACTGATGAAAAAAAAATATATATATATATACAAATTTATGTATAAAAAAAAGAATACATATATCTATATACACGTTGAAGCTTACATTTGTCATTATGTTGAACCTAAGATGCTGACCTCTATTTACTTGTCTTTACGATTACTTGGTGATTTGTTGTTTGTTGCTTTTATATTGCTTACAACAGGTAATTGAATGTATAAAGTATAAGATAATGTAATATAATGGAATTGGGTAATTATTGTAACTGATTTTAAATGTATCAAAGAAAACGTGGTCGTTAATTTTATCTTATATTTTCAAGAATTTTCAATGCAGCTTATGCATTATTAAAAAACTTTATTTATTTATTTATTCAATTTACGTCTTTATTAACGTGTTAATATGTTTATTTATAAGTGTGTTTTTATACAAAAAAATTTCAACAAAAATGTTTTTATACAAAAAAATTTCAACAAAAATGTTACCAAGTTTAAATTTGGCGCCTATGTTTATATCTTGCGCCTTTATGACTTTTTTCTTGGAAAACAAATTATTTTTATTCTTCTCTAATTATCCCAGAATAGTTTTCAGCTTCATATTTTATCAATAAATAAAACTTTCTAGAGCATATGTTGTGCTATTTATATAATTTGTATGTTACTAACATACAGCATAGGTAATTAATTGAATATAAGTATTGCATATGCGATGCCATAAATACTATATATATATGCTGCATTCACATTATCTCTAAATGATAATAAATAATAAATAAAAGTATTTCTGAAGTAATTAGAATTCAAATCTTCTATAATTGTGCTATTAAAGAAAAATTTGTATTCTCATATTCGGTTTCAATTATATTCAATTGATTCAACATTTAAGATTGATTGAACGTTTCTATCAATATTACTTTTAAATCGAACAAAAATAATTAACCTTTCATAATTCTTGTAATAATATATTGATCGAAATTCTCTATGACCTTCTAATCATAATATACATAAAATTAAAATTAGATTGTCACTAATTTCATGCATTATTGATTCAAGAATAACGAACTGAGGTCTAATGTGTCCATGCGCAGCAAGTGTTTGTAGTGCCCGGATAGCTCAGTCGGTAGAGCATCAGACTTTTAATCTGAGGGTCCAGGGTTCGAGTCCCTGTTCGGGCGCACTTTTTTTGCTTTTGCTGCCCGAATGTTCTATAAACTGGTATTAGAATTAAAACTTATTATTTAATGAAATTTTTTAATTAAACAAAATATAAGTAGTCACCTTTAGTTAATCATTTCAAATTTTGTTTGCAGAAGGTGCAAAATACTTTCAAAGTCAAATATATAAAAAAACAATACATTTAGAGGACATTTAATTTTGCAGAACTAACTATTTCATAAAAATATATATATATAAAATAAATAGAGTGGAAATCAAGGTAAATGTAATTGATATAATATTAACAAAAATTATATATGCATATAAGAAAAATGTTTATCAGATATCGTGAAAGTTGAATTGTTGAAAGCGAGGTGATGAAATAATAACAAGGTTCAAAGTTCATTGAAATAGTACATAAAGACGATTTTTATTTTTAAATACTTATGGACATCGATACTTTTGTTTTACCTTTTCATTGTCTGCGAAACGCCCTGAGGCGCTCTCACATATACATATATACGCGATAATTAATAATTTCTTTCGTCACTCCGTTCAGCTTTGATTTATTCGAGATGGTGATTCTCATTTCGCGTTTGATAAATACCGGCGCGCAATCGCCACTTACAACGAATCCATGGCGATTCGAAGTCACAAACGACTCGCGCTGTTAGTGCTGACGTCACTCCGTCCAAAATTCGACGTCACTTTTCGTTAATCAATGCTACGTTATCGTACACTGGAAAAATACATTAAAACTTTTTATCCAGTTATTAACGCGATGTATCACTAAATCTCGTTTGTAAACCAACCAAATTAACGCTATTTCCCTTTGCTTCTCTTTATTCCTTTTTTCGTCTATTTCATCTTACATTTATTATCATCGGTTTATTATGTTCACTCAACAAACAATATAAATGTGAAAAAGCAAAAATATATGTAGTTGAAAATACAGTGACGTTTACGCCGCACGTAACACCGTCATCAGTTGTACATTTAACGCAGTGCACGCGCATGATTTCGATTGCATCGACTGAATTGAATGATTGAAAAAATAAGAAGAAAACGGCTTGACATCTTTTACATGTTCAGCTTCCAGCTTTCGATACACTTCGAACGACTGAAATATTTATAATTAATTGCCACCAGTCTTATATGCATCGAGTGGACACAAGTAATCGTATATTCACATATATGTATGTATATATATATATATATATATATATATATATATATATATATATATATATATATATATATATATATATATATA